>KN469539.1:0-21533 GCA_000787095.1 Periophthalmodon schlosseri
TAATAAATACATAAATAAATAAAAATATGAGTATACCAGTGGTGGATGAAGTACGCAATTTTGTTAAAAGTACAGACACAAAGGTAAAAAGTTACTCAAGTAAAATCCACTTAAGTAACAGTATTTAAGTACCCATTTAAAAATGTACTTTAAAGAGTAAAAAGTAAAAGTATTTCACACAGATTTTGATAAAGTGTTGTTAATTTGTTAAACTCTTAAATGTAGTGATATTGAATAAGAAATGGCACATATTTTGGTCAGCAGCAGCAATACGAATGAATTTCTTGATTTTTCTTATGAATTTTGTGTATTTGTTTTTGTTTGCTCAAAGCCGAAGCTTGAACTCGAAAACTTTACTCAGGATGTTACCACGAACATGGTAAAATAACTCCTCAGTAGCAGTAGCAGTGGGGCAGAAAGTACAGATACTTGTCTCAAATGTAGTTAAGTAAAAGTAAAAAGTATCCACTGTAAAATTGACCTACAGATACCTAAAAATTCTACTTAAGTACGGTAATTTACTACTTTTACTTTGTTATCTTCCACCACTGGAGGAGACTCACTGCACCATTGCTTAGCTGATCACTATAGTCCCCACTGTTGAACACCAGTGATATTTATGTCATATTCATAAATAATACGGTAGTTTCTGTTGTGCGTCATAACATCAATCAGTACACAGACGGGTTAATGGTCATGGCCGTGACACATTTTTTTTTATTACTGAAAGCCTGTCCTGACAACTTAAAATTAGCCCATACTTTAAATACATTATTTGAGGGAATCACACGGAGCCTGTTTCGACATCCTCGTCTGTGTGCATTTCTTCACTCTAACCAGGCGTCACGATTGCACATGTCCAAACTACGAGTTGTTGCATAACTTATTTGTCAGCTTAGTGACAGGCTCCTACAAATATGGGAGTAATTAATCAAAATGTCTGAATGTAGAATGATGTGAAGAAGCAAAATGTATTCTAGGATATGGGAAGAATCGAAAACAGCTGTTCAATTAAACCATGGCAGTAAATGTGTCTAAATCATAGGCTGTATATGTAAATGCACGTAGCTGATCCGCTAGCCGCCGCTTTCCAAATAGGAAGTGATCATGGGCGCGCTTCCAGCTCCTTCGACTCTGGCTGCAATTCACTTCTCTCATAACTGTCAGACTCATCAATTTTGGTCTTAAAATGTTCATATTAACCCGGTCTACGTGATCCTCATATTTTTATTTCACTATTGTGTCCGTAACTCAAGATATAACATTAATAAGAGACAAATTAGCTGACTTCTTTCCCAGAGGTCTTTCCCGCTAGCGTTAGCAACAGGTTTGATTGACAGCGTTGCTAAGCGCCCGCCCCCTACCAAACCAGCAGTGCGGGCGGGAAGGGGCGTTACCTCCATCAGCCTCGCTCTGGACTGGCTCTTTGGTTGCTATGATACTCGCGGTCGGAATTCCAAATATGGAACTCGCCTCCAAATTGGCCCCTGTAGCTGCTCTAGCCACGATGAGCTTCATTTGACTGGAGCCGAACGCTGTGGGCGACGTCACGTTCACTTAGTCCACTTCTTTATACAGTCTATGGTCTAAATGGGAGAAATATTTTGTGATGATTTAAACTTTTAAAGAGAACTGACTGACAGCATTGTAACAGTAGATCATTGATATCATGACTTTCTGGTTGCTGTATAAGAAAAGAGTTGTGAAGGTTTCATTAGCACTTTAACTCCCCTCCCAAACCATTTCTTAAAGAGCGGAGATAAAGAGGCAGTTTTTGTTAGGAAAGACAATCCATCTTTGAACAGGGATGAAGGGTTTAGACATCATTTATCGCCTGTTTATAACTCCATCCTCAGACCTAAATCAAAACAAGGAAAACAACAGGGCTAGCCAGTATGCTAATAGGTTTGAGAGCACCCATTAAGGGCCTGAACGGTTATGCAAAATCCAAGTGTAGTCAGAAGTTTGTGTAAAGAGGTTTAAGTTCCATTAAAGAGGTTTGCCCTGCGTGTCCAAATGTCAGAATGGTAGCCTCCATTTCTCTGGATATTTTTGTTTTCCTGCAGTGTTTTCCTGAATATTTCTACTGTTTTCGATGGCTTGTGCTATATTTCCCCTACTTTCAAATTCTAAAGGGAGATATGGACAGCAACCATCTCCTACAGTTGCACAAACACCTCCATAAGAATCTGTCACAGTATCAAGTGCAATTTTATTGTCAGTTTCAAATTTTCTGAGAATGGCCAATTCAGCCGCAATCCAAATGGTAGAATCTGCAAAACCTGCCAATTCATGCCTAGTCATATCCCTCAAGTAATGATCATAATATTGCAAAAATGCTGGAAAAGAATAATTGAGTTTGTGTGAATAACCTATAATCCTCTGGTAACGTCAAGTATCTTCCTTTGTTGGACCTTTGAGTTAAATATATCCATTGGTCTCTTCTACTCCTCTTCTTCACTTACCTTGGTTATGACTTGGTAGATATTCAATAGGTTCAATTATGTAGAGTGGGTTATTTAAAGCACATATGCCTCATCTACCTTGAAAATGTGGAGGCAGCCTGTTCCGTACGTTAGCTCCACAGCACCACATAATGTTTGGAGCGGGTATTATGCCATTAGTATAGGCACGCGTTTGAACTCAGATACAAAAGAAAGTAGGTTTCTTGTTGTGGTTCCTGCAACAAAGTCAAATCAGTAGGTGGTTTCTTCTCCTGCAGAAAACCTAAAGAAAAATTTGAACAAGTTGCCTTTAATTGTTTGATTGGTTCTTTCCACCTGCCCTGGCTGAAAGAGAATGTGAAAGGTCCAATTTATTCCCAGTGTTTGTGCCAACTGTTTGGTGACTCTTGATGTGAAAGGTGCCTCATTACCTGAATCAATACCATCAGGGACGCCAAAGTATGGTGTAACATGTTCCATTAAACATTTCACAACTGTTTTGGGTTTTCTTTTCTGGTTTAAAACGCTTCTGAACCCGTCAACTATTACAAGATGATATGAATAACTTCTGCATTTTGGCATAAGAACATTTTTAACCAGATCTGAATGCATGATTGTTTCTCTTGCAGCATTTGTAAACCCCCTGTTTCCCCATATTTTTGGAGAAGTCATGACCTACTGAAAAGGCATATTTGGAGTCAGTGTAGATCGTGGTTGCTTTGTTTGCTCCCAGTTGGCGTATTCTTGCTGGTGCTATTAACCCAGCTGCTTGGGCTGAAGAAACGGGGATTTTGTGAGCCTCAACACATTGTCCTCGATCAGTCACAAAAGCATAGCCAGAGTTTACTGTATGATCATTTGATCCATCACAAAACAATACGAGGTCATTTAAATCTAAATGGGTTCGTTCTAAATCTCTACTGATGCTTGTTTTTGTTTATGACCTCCATGCAGTCGTGTGGCACTTCTGCTTCATCATTTTGGCCTTTAAATGGACAGCTGGATTAGCATTGTTTTGGGTTGAAATGCTAAGACCTGGTGTAGCTGTCAAAATGTGTTCATAGTTACTTCTTTGGCTTCTAATGTGTTGAATAGTAACATTAAGAATCACTGTATTGCATGTGTTGTACGTAGGGTGGCCAAAATTAAAAACTGGGACACACCCGGGTTGGTAAGGCCTGAATGAAATTGTGAAAAGAGCGGGTAACATGTCCATACTCGACTCACTTGTGGGTCACTGTATAATCCGAGGGACTTCCTTTTGCCTTTCTCATTTTCGGTTTTCTGTATTTTAGCTGAACAAATGACAATATATTCCCCCCTTTACTCTTTGCGGGGATCAGATTAGTCAAAAATAGGGACACCTGGGACATTTCTTGAATAAAACTAGGACAAGTCACTGGTTTTGGATAAATCTGCTGGGACATGGGACAAAGAGCTCAAAACTGGGACTGTCCCGGGTAAATAGGGACATCTGGTCACCCTAGTTGTACGCGAAGTCATAGAATAGTCTAGAGATATGGGCTGTGATTTTTTAACTGTTGTAGCAGCAGAGGCAACAGCTCTAAGACACGGGACCATGCCTTGGACAATAAGTGGAAAAGATCAGGAAAAATATGCCACTGGTCTCATTTGTCCATCAAAGTGTTTGTGCTAAACCAGCAGATCCAACAGTCCCATCTTCAGTGACATACAGATGAAAAGGCAGTTTGTCGTCAGGTTATCCCAACGCAGGCGCTTGGCAGAGAAGAAACTTGATATGTCAAAATATCAGTCCATGACACATCATTAGGAGCGTCTTTCATGAGGGTTTGCGCAGAGCATTATTACACGGCAATACTTAACCAGTCCCGAAAACGACTGATTACAGACTTTTCTTAGGCTTGGACATGTTTTTTATGGTGTTCACTTTTTCTGAAGGCAGATAGTGACAACCATCCTTCAGTAAATAACCAAGATAGTTCTCTGAAGCCTGAAAAAATTGAAGCTTAGTCAAAGAAGCCTTATGTCCACGGTTTGCCAGATGGGTGAGTAGTGCGATAAAGTCTTTGAAACCGTCTTCCTCTGTTCTTGAAGAATGTCTTTAAACATTAAAGACTTCTAAACTATTAAAACAATGAGCCATGCGCTGTGGTCAAAGGTTTAAGATATCCATGGCAGCTAAACTGGTTAAAACGTGCTGCATGTGAAAGCTCATGTTAAAATGTTCTTTTGATTTAGTTTGCATTGGTTGAAGGGTTAGATGATGTGTCTTGGCTTAAAAGGTGTATAATGCCATAGCCTAGAGTCAACAGTTTTACAGATTTGGCTACGTGCGTTGGTTTAGAAACACTATTCACCAAAAGGTGCGGCTGACTCATGCTCTTGTTGGCTCAAATGAATAAATGCCAACAAAGCACTGTTTAATAAACCTCACCATGTAATTAGTCACACCTGCATGTCATTAGGTCAATTAGGCAACAGGCTGTGGCCCTTCTGAGAAGATGAGTGAACTTATGGGAAGAGCCGATAGTGAAGCACCTGCAGTTTTTTCTCTGGTCCCAGAGGTTGGTGTGATGGTGATAGAATGTTGAATGTCATATGGGAGAGGGCTTTCTTACGTCTGTAATATAGGCCAACTTCAAGTAAATTAAACACACATTTGTAGCTTGTTGCAATATGTTCATGTGTAATGTTCTATAAATCAATATGGACAATTTACACTAACAACCTTCAGTACATTTAATGAAAGCAAACGTAAGTGCATTTGCTGTGAAAGCTTTTTGCTTTTGAGCAACGAGCTGGTAGTGGACTTATAATGAGCATGTTCAAAATCAATGGCACAGAGGGACACTTTGAGAGTACGAACTTTAAGTATATTTATTCTACGATTTATATAGAAGAGCAGTTTTAAACAATTTCTTTACAATATAATACTGTGTAATACCCAATGAATAGATGGGACAAACATACACTTTGAGACTACTATAAAGTGAATTTATTGTAAGTTTATTTTAGTCAGATTTATTTTTGGGGGCCTTTAACAGTGTGTTTGCATTATATTTATGTGTAGTGTGCTCCACATCAATAGCAAAAACCTTAAATACATTTAATGAAAGCAGCCGTTAGTGCTTCTGATTTGGAAGTTCACTTTTAAACAACAAACCAGTACTATATTTACATTGAGTATGTTCAAAATCAATGGTGCAAAGGTGCACTTTGAGAATACCATCTTCAATTATATTAAGTAAAAAAGTACAAATGAACAGTGTGTTTGCATTATATTTATGTGTAGTGAACTATAAATCAATGGAAAAAGCAGCAAACTGAACGTTGTAAAACATCAAGCATTGTCATTGGCAACTAAACATTCCCTAAGAGCCAAACCTCAGTTAAATCTCTATAAATCAAAATCAAATCAAAATCAATCAAAAAGACTTTATTTGTCCCCAAGGGGAAATTCAGATTGTAGGTCTCTTCAAATCTTCATCTGCCATAAACCTCCTTATTGTACTGTCTTATGAAGTTGAAGAAGTTCTTGTGACGTCCTGCAGCTCACTGATCTCAGACTCAAACTGTCTGCTCTCTGTTGTTCAAAAGCTGAATTCAGATGTGGTTCAGAATAGCATCCATCCTGTTGAGTAAGAATATGACAGTGAAACAAGTGGAGGAGGTGAAGCTCTTAGGAGTCTGCATAGATGTTTCTGCATGTCTGTTCAAAATACTAACCTAAACAAATAATCCCGTATGTCATTCAGAGCCTAGTTTTGTCTCATTCGGATTATTGTGCAGTCGTTAGGTCAAACATTTCGCTGAATAATGTGAGAAAATTACAGCTGGTGCAAAACAAAGCTGCATGTGTGGCACTAAAATGTGCTTTGAGGGTGAGTGTGGCTAAAATGCAGAAGCTGTTTTCTTGGCTTTGGTTAAAAGAGAGAAGGTTGTATGCAAAAACAAACATTTTGAGAAATATTAGTACAACTCAGACACCTTCTATGTTCTACCAAAAACTCCCTTTCAATAAAAACACTCAAGGCAGGGCAGTGTTTCACCAAAATGTAGAACTAGTCAAAGCCAACGTACAGTAATGATTACGTTTTAACAAAAAAAAGTTCTTGTTATTATTATTTAATATTTAAGTAATATTTAATAAACCCTGTAAATATGTTTAGTCCACGTTTGTCAGTTCTAGGTTGACGTACACCAGCGTTCGCAAACGTGACTACAAAAATTGAAACACTGCTTTGTATTGAATTGCAGTCGGTGGCAGAAAGCAACAAAACTAAATATTCAATCATCTTTTCATGTTCAAATTAGAAGGCAGCGTAAGTGAATGGCACGCTATGCGAACTCAAAGTGTGCATGTCTCAGCCAGTTCATTGTATTGCACTATGACGTGAACGCACTGCTACAAGTAATTCATCAAAAACGATAATGTAACTTAATTCTTCTTTTTCATTTTAACACAGTCAAATTCACTTGAATCTGAATGACACCAAAACCTGAGTAGATTCCTTCCACGTAAATTGTTTTGACAAAATGATAAACGTCTCATTGTGACCAGTTCCACAATCACTGTAATCTGACTTTAGTGGTGTGTGAAAAGGCGCTGGGACGTGTAGTGTGTGGCCTTGTAAATAACACTGCAGTATCAGCCTGCAGAAAGGAAAGACATGCAATATGTGTATGGAGCACGATTGTGGCTCAGTGGTTAGAGCTGCAGCGCATACACTGGGCAACAACTGGCCTCAGTTTTGTGATTTTGAGTTCAACCTCTGACAGCTACCAAAAATGTCTCTTTACGCAGTCTTTTTCCAGCACATAGGCCAAATTTAAAAATCTTAAAAACTCCTCACTAAACCTAGGCATGGGCCTGATCACACATAGGTTTATCATGTTGATCATGATTCATAGGTTTATAATGTTAATCATGATTATCAATCCCATTTACATAATTATGATGATGTATTTAAAATGAGTGTCTGAATATAAAGTAAGGTAAATGCTGCATCCCCCTACCCCACCCCACCTCCCTGTGTCTGTTGTCTTATTGTAAATATAGATTTTGTACTTACTGCTCAAATATTGTTTATCCTGTTGTCTTCATGTTAATTATGAATTAAAATATATATAACAAAAAAAACCCTCCTCACTAAACCAGAACTTATGCAAAGTAATAGTGGGACTATGACAAACGTGCTTTTTTGTTATTACGAGAAAGTATTGAGTTAAAACAGGACATTTTTTCACTAAATGCAGGCCCAGAGCTCATTACAGTAGGTCTATGTCTACAAGTCGGTGGAGGAGCCATGGAGTCTATCCTGTCGTTAAACATAAGCAAAATGATAAGCGCTTGGCTGTTCCTCTGCACATTGCTACAGATCGCACACTCAGACCTGCTTAAAGTGACTGGCCCCTAGTCATTGCATTGGACACAAGTTTAATCTGTTCACATTAAAACGAGAAACTGATGTTAAAACATGACATTGAAGTCGTTAAAATCTGTAACGATTACGTTGTAACGAAAAAATGTTCTCGTTTTTGCTTAATACTTTCTCGTAATAACGAAAAAGCCGGTAAAAATGTCCATGTTTGTCAGTTCTACGTTGCCGTATGGGACTAATGTGAGTCCAAAACATGGTTTATCCAAGGCTAAACTACCATGAGTCATCATACAAAAATGCAATAAATTGGAGCTAAACTGGCTAACTTTAAAAAACAAACATAACTTCAAAGGATTAATAGAAGTGTGTGTGCTCACATATTTATGTTACAATTATATTTTAACAATGCATTTTAACTTTGTCAATAAAAAGAAAAAAAAACAACTATTAAGTCAGAATATTACTTAAATTACTATGGAAACCACACGTTTTCAGACGTCCCCTTGAAGTAAATTATAGTAGGTCTTTTTAAAGTTTTGTTCTAAAATAGGTCAGACAGTCAGGATTATGAAAGAAGTGCACTGTGCTGCTGACTCATACAAGGGACAGACATCACCAGTGAAGAATTGAGAAGGGTGAAGTTACAGGGTCCGTGTGTGTCCAGAGTCCGTAGGTTATATATGTGCGGGCGGGCAGGCATTTGTCACATCATGGGGACTAAAATGTGTATACACACACGCTCCTCATGGGGACCTGCCTCAAAGCAGGAGGTAAATTCATTCACAAGTTCAGATATGGGTTAAATTAGGTTAAGGTTAGTTTTTAGGTTATGCAAGAAGTAGGTTAGGATTGGACTTTAATGATGTAATGTCCCCAAAGAGCATGTAAACCCAATAACCCAATGTGTGCGCGCGTGTGTGTGTGTGCGCGCGTGTGTGTGCGCGCGTGTGTGTGTGTGCGCGTGTGTGTGAGTGTGTGTGTGTGTGTGTGAGGGTGGTTCTGTTTGTCATTGAAAAGGTCAGGCGCCACAGTTTGGGTGTGACCATCGCTCTCCTGTCAGCACATGGAGTGTCCACAAAACCACTCCCTTTACCCCCTACCTCTCCGCTATCTCTCTCTCTCTCTCTCTCTCTCTGTGTGTGTCTCTCTCCTCCCTTCCTGAGGGCCAGGGTGTAACCAAGACGGCAGCAGTTATTCAGATCTGTAAAAGAACAGAGAGAGAGACAGAGAGAGAAAAAGAGAGAGAGAGAGAAAGGGGGTGGGAGTGACAGCGAGCAGGTTCGAAACAATAAAAGTTGTCTGTTGGCTATTTCTGAACTTGGAGAGAGGAAGCACCACTCCCAAGTCGGGTGGGTTCATGCAATCTCCCCCCTTCTCACCCACCTCTCTCACTCACCCCTCTGCACCGATAACAAGGCCCTGGCTTACATTTCTTTCCTGCAGAATTACTGTCAAGGCCTACGCAACATCCCTTTCACACATCCATACAAGCCGTAGCCGTATCAAAAGCGGATTTCTCGTAAGTTAACAAAATTGACAAACTGGGGGTGTTTGGTGATTCAGAGAAATAACAGTAAAACGATAAGATAAAAGGATACAGAAAAAAAGGCGTTACGCATAAAATAACATCGTATAATATTTGATAAATGCCCCCATAACATACCCTGCCCTGCGCGAACAAGAATCAGTAAATGTGTCTTCTGTGGAGCCATCAATTTTGAACTTTGGCTTGACTCCAGAACCTGTGAATGAAGATTTTCCTCAAGCCTGAACCTGGTGCACTCCTAGTAAAGAGTTATACAAGATGCTTTATGCACTTAATACACTTAAAGTTTTACTGTGTAGAAAGAAAAACAAATCAAAATCATGTCAGACAAGCTTAATCTAAACTATACTTTGTTTTTTTTTTTTACATTACTGACACTAGTTTATTATAGATTGCATAAGCTACTTTCTTAGAGGAGGAGTGCCATAAAAGACGGTTAAGTGCTTCCTGACATGACAGCACATACACAGCTATGCCCTGCTGCTTATATGCAAAGCAGGGAGACTGGAGACTATGTACGTGGGCTATAGTCGTAAATCATAATCACTCAGTTTTGACATATTTAGAGATACACACTGAGCACTTTTAAATATATAGGATGGGACAATGTGTAAAATTTGGGTCACAAAATGATAAATTGTTGTAGTGCTTTTTCTTCTGCTGTGGCTTATATCTCAAACCCATAGGCTGTACATATAAACGGACATCGCTAACCTGCTAGCCGCCGCGTTCCAAACAGGAAGTGATCATGGGCGCGCGCCACATGATCCAGGTGTTTTTATTTCACTAACGTGTTCATAAATCAAGATATGAACATTAATAATAGACAAATCAGGCGCCTTCTTTCCCTGAGGTCACTCCAGCCGGCGTTAACAACAGGTTTGATTGACAGCGTTGCTAAGCGCCCGCTCCCTGCTAAACCAGCGGTGCAGACAGGCACAACTTCAACAGCCCCGCTCCAGATTGGCTCTGTGGTTGCTATGATACTCGAGGTCAGAATCCCAAATATGGAGCTCAGATCCAAATTTCGCCCTATAACTGCGTCAGTGATGAGCTTCATTTGACTGGAGCCGAACGCTATGGGTGACGTCGCACTCGCTCAGTCCATTGCTTTATATAGTCTATGTTCAAACCCTAAACCCTAAACCCTAAACCTTAAACCTTAAACCCTAAACCCTGAACCCTAAACCTAACCTTTTCATTGCCTTTCCATTTGTTTATGCTTGGAACAGGCAGTATACTGGTCTAACTGGAGGCCCTATGCAAAATGCTGATTTGGGGGCCAACTATGCCAAACCTCAATGAAGTGATTTATAATACAAGATAATCCACAGACATGCCACCTACTGTATAAACTTAGTGGCAAATATAGCACTATGCCATGTCACATTTTAGCTTGATAGTTTTTTTAATGATTAGTGCAGAAATAGCACTTTATACCCGTGTGTGTGTGTGTGTGTGTGTGTGTGCGGGTGTGTGTGCGTGTGTGTGTGCGTGTGTGTGTGCGTGTGTGTGTGCGTGTGTGTGTGCGTGTGTGTGTGCGTGTGTGTGTGCGTGTGTGTGTGCGTGTGTGTGTGCGTGTGTGTGTGCGTGTGTGTGTGCGTGTGTGTGTGCGTGTGTGTGTGCGTGTGTGTGTGCGTGTGTGTGTGCGTGTGTGTGTGCGTGTGTGTGGTTGTGTGTGTGTGTGTGTGCGCGTGTGTGTGCGTGCGTTTGTTTTATTTTTACTTATGTCTTTTGGCAACCTTGTTTAATTATTTTTTTAAATTAATTCAAAATCTCCAAAATAACAATTGCAATATTATAATTTTTCAATATAACTTGTCATCATATGACTTATCTGACTTTATTTATGGAAATAGGATTATGATTTTCCTCTTCTACTTTGTATTAACACATAGGAGAGGCGTCGGCTGATTCGTGTCAGGACTGACTTCAGGATCGGTGCCAGATTACCACGAGGCAAAAACACTTAAAATAAAACCCACAGAAGCCTCTTCTTCTTTCCACTCATGGCAATAAAAGAAAATCTATATTGGTTGAATTTCAAACTTTGACTTTCACTGGATAGTTTGGGACACTTTAGAATGTAGATGCATTTAATTGGCCATCATCGGAATGTTCTGCCAGAGGTATAAAAATAAACCCAGTTAATATTGAAAACAGGCTGGATACTTACACTAAGCTTTGAGCTCGATATTCTGAATTCATTTTAAAGGTGCACCATGTAACTGCATCCACCACCCGACCTGCTTTTCTCTATAGAGATGTTATTGGTTTGCCTGAAATGTTCCACTGCATGGCATTAAATGGATCTACCTTCCATTAATTCATAAAAGGTGTTTTATTGCAAAAAAGAAAAAAAAAAACTAATAAAAAAAACTTGAAAAACATCAATTCTTAGTGTGAGTGGATTCCCCTCTCCATAGATTTGATCTCTTACTTGACCAGGTGGTGTCACCTGCTTGTCGCCATGGAGACAGATATGTTTAATGCCATACTATGGAACATTCACACCCTTCACCATAAAAAAAAAAAAAAAATGATGTAGTTTATTTTTGCCTCACTTACTGTGAAAAAAGAGAACTTACTGTGATATTGGTTGTGTTTCAGGACAGATGCTTTCATTGAGAAAACCTTCAGTTAGACACAGTGTGAATAATTTGGAGCTTTATAGAACCAAAGACGGCTGAGGCATTTTTGGAACAGAAAGTAATAAACAGTTGTGGAGTTTGTTCCAGCAGGGTGTTGTGTGTCTGTCTGTGGTCTCTCCAGACAGAGCCGCGATTGTTCCCTTGGGATACACTCATAGAGAAGAAACATACCTGACAATCCCCTGCATGACAGCACATACACATAGCACTACTGTCAGTCTACAAACACTGGTGGTTTTTGCTGTGTAATACACTTTTGTCATAATGATTCTTTACACAGCTGTCTCACCTGTGCATCTGGAACTCACCCAGACGTGCTACTATTGCTACAAAAATCATTACTGTTTTATTTGATTATTGGGCCTGAAAACGAATGTGCGAGGAGCGAGTCAGCGACTCATCTGCCTGAGGAAATCGCAAAAATCAAACAGTGACAGTAAACACATCAACAATGACGTATGAACAAGTAACTGGATCAAATATTAGAGTTTAGTGAGCTCTAATTTTGAGTATCTAACAAGATGGATTCTCACGATATTTGTGAATTCACAAACTCACGAGAATCCATCCATCACAGAGCAGCAGTGAGGTTTGTGCAGAAGGCAAATTGCTCAAACGAACCAAAACAAACAACAAACTTCAGCCTATTTTAGTGTCAATACAGACTATTATTTTTGTGAAAAACATGCAGAAGGTCAGAACTTTGTACATTTGTGGACAGGGAAGATGTCTGTGCTTTTCTCTCAACTGGAGGTAACAAAAGTTAGATTTTTCGTCTTGTTACGCTGTTGTGACGCTTCGACCAATCAGATTCAAATAATGAGATTCCGCGTTTTCCGGATTGATAATGTGTAGAACTCAATTCAGAGGGACACACATCAATCTGGCATGAGCCAGGTTCATTTTGAGTGAAGACCCCAAGAAAAAATATTGAAAGACGGCTCAGTAGCGCCACCTCAAAAATTGATTTACACTGCTGCAATGGCAGCCTGGCCTGGAAAAAAATCAATGCAGAAAAATGAAACTTAGCATGAAAAATAGATCACGTCAGGACATGTAAAAAAAATGATATTATGGCCCGGCCCTAAACCCTACGGGAAGTCGGCCATATTGGATCAAACCCGGGATTGACAAAAATCACACGTCTTAATCTCCTCCAACAGTTTTTATTAAAAACACTTCAAACTTGGTCCGAAGACACAAAACCCATGTGCAATAAGAGATTATCAATTAGATTTAAATAGAAGGTTAGGAGTGGTCATGGTAATTTTTCAACAAAATGTACATTTTTGAAAAAAAAAAAAATCTATGGTTCACAAATGTTGTCGGATTTGAATGGACCCAATGGAAGCGCACATCCACATTTCTGAGCTGGACGTAATAACATGGAAAGTGGGATTCTATCTTTAAGTTGGCTCTATAGCCATGAATTTCATGGATTTGTAAAAGAATTTACAGAGACACTGTTTATGATGGGGGACAATGTGACAAAATCACATCATTTTATCTTCTTTCATTTGAACGTAAAAATGAAAGAAAGTTTGAAGATTATTATTATTATTAACTCTTGAAAGTTGGCACAAATTTTATTTACATAACATCGTCAAGAATCTATGTCGTGGGATGACTCAGTGGCGCCCTCTGGAAAATTAACATATATTTTCTCTTCTGGTGTAAGGAAACACACTGAATTTCTTCTGGTTGTTTATTTTCTGAACATAAGGGCTGTAACCCACGCCAAAACGAGCCAAACAACAGCAGTCTCAACTCCTAGAGCCAGTCTCCAAACAGACCAGTAACTGATGACCAGAACCTTCACATCAACTTGTCGGCATAGCAGCCAAGTGTCACATACAAAAGCAGCTACATTAAGAAGCCCAAGTGTACATACAAAAGCAGCTACATTAAGAACACATAAAGAGTTACAAGAACAACAAAAGATGTCAACTCTGAACTAAACACAAAATATCAGTCACTGTCTAGTTTGGGGAATCTGCCCTTCTTCCGCTGGAGGCTATACATCCAGACCTGGTCCCCCACTGCAAAAGGGCGTCCTTTGGAGTGAACATCACAATTCCTCTTTTGCCTCGCTCCGGCCCTCACAAGCTGGTTCCTGGCAAACTCATGGGCAGATTCCAGTCAGTCCTGAAGCTTCCGGACACACTGGGGTCCTGGAGGAACAGCTGCAGCGTCTGGTGATCTCCCCATCATCATCTCAGCTGGAATCTGAATCTCCCTCCCAAGCATGAGGAGAGTAGGGGAGGAGGCGGTAGAATCATGGGCAGCAGATCTGTAAGCCATGAGGATAAAAGGCAGATGTGTGTCCCAGTCTTGCTGGTGTTTGGCTGTGACAATAGGAAGCTGTTGGTCCAGGGTGGTGTTGAATCTTTCAACGAGCCCATCACTTTATGGGTGTAGGCGGGTTGTGCGGGTCTTGTTGGAGCCTAGCTTTTCACACATAGCTGCAAAAATGCGTGACTCAGCGTTTTGCCCTTGGTCTCTGTGTATTGCTTCTCCTCAAACCTATTGAACGTGCCTTCCACTAAGGCATTCACTATAGTCTCTGCTTTCTGATCTGGAAGGCTGTATGCTACAGGCCACTTAGTAAAATAGTCCATTGCAGTGAGGACATAGTGATTACCCTCCTGAGTTATACTGGTGTTAGAAGTGACGAGCCAAACCTCCTCGGCAAAGTTTCAGTTAATCTAACCTCGACTCTGCTGAGCTACCAGTTGAAGATGTTTGCTTCAGTGCAACTGAAGATTAAACTGGAGGAGGACACTGAGTTCGCTCCACATGTTGAAATGGCCCCTGCTTGTGCCATTGAAACCCCAAGGTGAGACAGAAAGCCTAATTGGGAAGCCTTTTATGCACAGTTTGATCTGCTGACTCATGCTGCAAGATCCATGGAAGAGAGAGCCTTCCACTTCGCCATGTGTCTCACTGGAGACACTTTGTCTAGTCTGCTCCTCCTGAATCCTGAAGACAGATGTGACTTCGGGGCTTTGAGGAGAAGGTTCACCTCCAGTATACTTCACTCAGAGCTGTGTAGCCGCCGCCGTTACCCCGGTGAACAGCTCAGGGCACTAAACACAAAATATCAAATCATTACAATATTATGAGATAGGAGGGTGGCGGAGCCTATTTTTTTTCATTGTGGATACAAAGCTTATCATAGGTCATCTCGAGACAGACAAAAAAGATTATTACGACCCCACCCCAAACCACACAGGGCATCGGCCATACTGGGTCAAACTTGAGACGCCCAAAATCGAATCCTTGTCTTGAGGCTTTGATCTGACGGATTCCAAACTGAGGCAGCGTCATCAGGACATATCTACGATCAAAAGATGTAAAAAAAAAAAATGCACATATGTCTCAGGGTGTGGTCATAACGAGCTCTTAATGAAGCAGCCATTTTGAAAGCACAGAAATCCTTGTAACTTTTGCAAACATTGTTGGATTCAGACTGACTCGATGGGGCATTTGTGTATTTTGAAGACCGGGACATAAAGAGATGTGAATTAAACTTCTATCTTTAAAAATGACTCGCCGGCACCACCTACAAAGTTATAATAGGATTTTAGTTTATCATAGACAAATTAGACCATGCCCTACCTACATCCATATTTGCGTGGAATTTGGTACACACATTGTTTTTGTGACTCGGAGCAAAAAAGTCTATGGAGACCGCACCCTATCTCTGACGTGAAGGCGGCCATTTTGAATCAAAATATACAGAGGTCCAAAATCTAGCCCTGGTACTTTAACAAACTTGTCCTGGAGTTTTTATCTGACGGACTCCAAACTGAGGCAGCATCATCAGGACATCTCTTGGATCAAAATAATTGTTAAAATAATTTCCATACGTTTCAGGATGTGGTCATGGCGAACCTCTTAACGACACAGCCATTTTGAAAGCATAAAAAAACATAATCAAAACCAAATTTAGACGTACTTAATGCAGTGTTTGCGTATTTGGATGACCTTGACATAATTACATGTGAATTAACCTTCTATCTTTCAAAATGGCTCTCGAGTGCCCCTTGCAAATTTAAAATAGGACAGAAACATTTATTTCCAGTGTGACAGTGACACTTTTGAATCAAATATGAAGCCAGGCCTCCCACTGAATGCTCCCACCATGCCCTTTATCACAGCTTGCAGTTTGAATGTTTAAATTGTCACATTTGACAGCATTAAGTCAGAAGGCTGAGATGTTTTACAGCTCTTGTTCTGCTGTGTCTGCCAGCTATTAATCATGTGAATCAGACACGAGAATGGCAGCACGCTGGTTGAAACTTGCTGAGGAGCTGTCTGAATTAAGTTTGTTTGTTTTACCTTGCAGGTATTTTATCAGATACTGTACTCTGGAAAAAAAACAAAAATAAACTTTGATAAAAAGTAAAAAAAATAAGTGTAAGTTCCAAAGAAATGCATGTATTCTGATCAGTGCATTTCTGAAGAATCAAGAGAAGTAGTGCACGTATCATACCACATACCTGCCTCTTGGTCAGATAGTTGTAGTTGAGAATTGATTCTCAGTCGACCTGCAGAGGCAATGCATCGGAATTCAGTGGTGACAAGGAGGAAGCAAATAACTATGTATTAACTAACTAATAATTATGTTTTGAGGTGTAACAATAATGGTTTAGTGAAGAAAAGCCTATGAATGTTTTGACTAGTGATATGATTCTTGCATTAACTCAAAGTCAGAATGTGAAAGAAGTTGCTTAAAGTGCCTATGTTTTCATGTTTGTTTGCTTTCCTCTCAAATCATATTATATTTGTTGGTGGGACACTACCTGTGTTAAATACTTTTACACCAGTCAGTTGGTAAAGATACTTTGAAGAACTTTGAAAAAATACAAAAATCGACATAATAATTTAGTGTTATGAGCTTGTTTTTTGATCAAAGTCTCAGTAAAATGGCCGCCCTAGGTACATTTTTAGCACAATTGTAAACATTATGTTTACAATGTTTCCTGTGAAATGAGTCGTCTAACCTGTCAGTGCACTTATGATATGTCTAATCATATTCCAAGGCTTGTGTGTGTGAGAAGGCTTCCGCATTCATCGAAAACTAAAGGCTTGTACCAACGACACACCTCTTTTTTAAATGCACACCTGTATTCACTGGAAGACACTGATGATGCCAGTTAATATAAGCCTAACGTTTTGTAGCGTAGAAAAATGTGGCCAGAAAAGCAGGCTGAACTAAGCAAAACCTAGTTCACCTAGTTCTGTTTGATGTAAAATTATTCTACCTACTTTACATAAAACCACTGAATGAAAAAAGGTGGCATACTATATTTAAATACTCCACAGTTTTTGAGTGTTGTTCATTACTTACAGTCTGGTGGTTCAATCTTCTTGGATCATAGTATCCTGTGTCCAGATGGCTCTGTTTTGATTTCCCTGCACAGTCCATAAAAGGGATCGTTGGGTGACTCACAAAAGCATATTACATTTCTGCAGATGCTAATGAAACCTCGTCTTCACTTTATGTTTTAAGAGATGTGATGGAGCCTGTTGCTAATATGATGTGATGTCATTAAGAATGTATTGAAAATACTATATCATTTTGTGCTCAGGTTTTCTGATTGTTCCAGATGTTTTTTGAAGGAAAACATCTGTGCCACTATCAGTTTACCTGATGTTGGCGCATATATATGCAGAAGTCCCCACCTCATACAGGATCTGAAACTAGTTTGACAGTGTTTCCTTTCTTACATAATAGCATTTGAATCAGTATTACTGAAAATGTCAGTCTGTAGATTTGGAGATGGGTTCTCTCTGCTCTTGACAGGTTGCTCCAATCTCATAGAAGGATGTGTCAAATGTAAAAGACAAATATCCCTACAGGGGCACAACAGTCTCCAGGGCAGTTAACAAAGAGGGGCAAAGGGGTCTGTTGTCCCGGGCTTCATGGTCTTATGGGCCCATAACTGTACTTTTCCTATTACTTTCTGTTAAAGGGGGGGGCCTTATGCCTTCTTGTCCTGGCCCCCAAAATTCTGTTGACGGGCCTGAGTGCACCTAACCTTAACCTAAGCCTTGTTCATTGCATTTTCCTTGAGCTGTACTGCAGCATAGCAAATCCTGAAGAGTTCCTTGTCTTTTCTTTTAGGAAAATTGTCCAAAATACGTATGTATCAACTTGAAGAATGACATTGCTTAAACCTAAAAATTATTAATATGAAAAAGTACACAGTCACAATGCTGTGACAAATACAGTGACAAAAATGCTGCTGAGGAAGTCGTTTATGTTTAAGGCTTCTGCCTAAGTCAACAGAGCACCAACAAAAATCACAACATCTTATGTGACGAGCCCAGAGCCAGGTACTGTTTAAGTACAGGGATGTTCACATTCACGCTCCATTTCTCCTGAAGGAGCGCTAAGCTCAAACGGATATCAGTTCGACTTGAAAGGCCAGCGCTCATGCTACTAGAAATCATGCATGAAATAACAGCTGTCATGTCAGCCCCATGATTCAACAAACATCTTATGCACTGGCACTGCGCCATACACTGTAAAACACCTGAAAATGTCATTTTGGGATATTCTTACATACTTAATAATGCAAACACAACTTCCTCTGGCATCTGAGAATCAATTATACACTAGATCCATAAAGTCGCACATGCAGGTGGCATATATTTAATGGCGTGGCTTCATTCCAACTTCAACTAAAGTAAAGTGCAGAACAGCTTTGAGTAAATAGGTACTATTCCCTCACTTTATTTGACACAACACAATTAGGTAGCAAGAACAGGTGTAGTGCTGGTGCAATGTGGGCACACAGCTGCTCAGCCTGTATTCTATTGTAACACACTTTACAGGTTATGCAGATGACATCGCAACTTTACAAATATTTAGAATGAGCAGCAACATGATGTGAGTGTCACTGGTGAGTAATGGTGTTTTCTTTTGTAAAATCTCAGAACACATCTAAAATGTGAAAGAGCTGCAATAGATTAATAACAAATATAAAAGTCTACAACTAAATATTTAGTTTGTGTCTGACTCCAAAACAAGAAAAACAAGTCAACAGCAGCAGAAAAGCAGTTAACAGATAAACAACAGGGACACTGCAGACACACGCACATTAATCACTGATACAGACTTTGGGATCAGATACTGTTGAACTGAACCTTTCTCTCCTTAAATAAGACGTTTCTGAGTCAGTGTGTTGGAGATTAATTGTGGGGTGAACTGAAGTGTCCTTTATCTCCCTCTATCGTTAGCGACCAAGCCAGCAAAGCTCTGCTCAGCCACAACAGCAACACAGAAACTGCTTTCAGTTTCTAAAGCGAAATTAGGCCAAAAAAAAGCAAAGAAACGCATTTTGTCTTGTGCTGCCCATAGTTCTGACTCAGTGCCACTCAGTGGAAATGATGAGGGGCATTTTTCAATTAAAAAAAAAAAAAAAAAGATGTCAGTGCTTAACCTTTGTTGTATTTTTAACATCAAATTCTAAAAAGTGGCATTTCTGCTTATATAATGTAGGCTAGTATATGTAATGTAATTGATATTTAATGTATTCTAATTCTTTTAGATTATTGGCGTAGTGGCATAGTCACTATGAACAAGAAGACACTTCTGGAGGCTGAATTTTAAAGTGAAGGACTTCACTTCAGAAACAAAAATATTACACAATAACCTCAGTCTTTCCCTTGTGGATCAATAAAACTCATCTGAGCCTCAGGGTCCATTAACAAAATGGAAAACAACCTAGTCTACAAATCACAGATATGGAACCAAAGCATGATCAGCTAGCCAAACTTAAGATAAAATATTAAGTGAAAACTAAAATAATTGCCCAATCAAACTTTGTATTTAGAACAGTAAACTCGTTTTTTGTTTTTTTTTTATTATTATTATTATTTTTTTTTTTTTTACATTTCCTGTATAAGGAAACTCTTAGGTAGGCCGCTAATAAACTTGGGAGATTGCCATAATACCAGTAGCTGTTTCCTTGTCTTGAAAATGACGACATCCTCACGCGCGCACACACACTTTCTCACGCACATTTACGCGCACGCGGCCGCACTACCCCGCCCCGGTCCCGCCCCGGTCCCGCCCATGAAGACGCCCGGCCGGACCTTGTGGAGGAGCGGATCATGTGACGGCGCAGGCACCACCAGCAGTAGTCTTTACAACCGAGTCCGGAGGCGCACGCACCGACAGACACACGCGCGCACAGACCGAGAAGCCGTTTCGAAACCTGGGGAACTTTTCCATCGATCACCTTACCGGCTTGTTTTCGTGACCCACATGTGGGGCGGCCTGAGTCCCGGGCGTCACTTTTTCACCGGAGTTTGTATTTCATCATAAACTTCTTTTAACTGAGCCCAGAAGGAGATCATCCTCAAAATTGATACACCACCTGAAAAGTGAGTCTGGCGCTGGAAATATGTTTGCGTTTTCGCTTCATCAGTGGCGCAAATTGCTGAGTTCGTTTACAGATGTGTTTGTGTTGGTTGGCAGAGTCTAGTGAGGAGAGGAGTCCATAAATGACAAGCTGTGGCTGTTCTCAATAACATAATGATGCTTTTAATTATTTGCGGACTTAATGACTTAAACGTAGGCCTGTTTGCGCGTGGCGTCTGTGTCTCCTTGGAACGCTCCTTTTACAAATTGGCGGGGTTTGTTAAAATCTGAAGGGACTGATATTGAACTGATGTAATCCTATAGTGAGCTATATAAGGAAACACATGGCTGTTTATAGCGTGTACTGCCTTTTACAGGGCATGTAGGGATAGACTGTAAAAAGTGGAGGACATAACTTTTGTTCTTAGATTTTAATGCTCTTTGACATGATTCTTTATGGTGTAAATTATAGCCTGCCTACTTATACACTACTTATACGGTTTTATTATATGCATTTTGTCATAGACTTTTATTAGAAGTAATATATAGGCCTAGAAGATTCATATATTTTCCTAGGCAGCTGTAAAATGTTGTCATATTTCAGGTGAACTTTTTATTTATATATGTAAGGCTTCTTTTTTTTTTTTTTTTTTTTTTACACCTAAATGAAAGCTTCTATCTGTTTGGATCATTTACCGGGGAAAAAACTGTCAGTTGCTGTACCTCTAACTGTGATTGCAAATCTCACTGTGCACTATCTGCAGCGCTGTGATGGAGAGACAGTTGTGCGCTGCCTGTGTGACAGCTGTGTTGGTGTGATATTATCCAGGCGTTCAGATCGTCACACCTGATTTCTCTCTCTCTCTCGCTCTTTCTCTCTTTCTTTCTCTCTCTGCCTACATCCTCTATCATCCGCACGTCTTTTCTTTCTCTCCTCTCCTCGCCTGTCTCTCCCCTGTTTCCTGTGCTTTGTTTCAAGGCTGAGGCTTGCGTCACACATTCCACTTGGCATATGAAGCCCTTATCCTGTTTAGAGGTTGCAGCAGCAGCAGCAGCACCAGCAGCAGCAGCAGCAGAGGGGAGAGAGCGAACGGGACAAGCACTGAGGGGAGGAGGAGAGAGAGAGAGAGAGAGAGAGGGGGAGAGAGAGGGGGG
>KN469539.1:27389-58149 GCA_000787095.1 Periophthalmodon schlosseri
CCCCTCCGCCTCCCCTGCCCCCCCGCACGCCCGCGCTGCCCTCCCCCGCCATGGTGGCCCCCCTCCTCGGCGGCGCCCAGGGGGTCATCCAGCCGGGGGTCATGGTGTCTCCGGTCATGCTGCCCCTGTCTGTTCTACTGCCCCCTCCGCTCCACCTGCACCAGCCCCTGATGGTCAGCCCGCCGCTCGCCACAGAGGAGGAACACCATCGCAGCAGAGAGCAAACAGGTGAGGTCGCACGTCATGTTTGCTCTGTGAAAAAAAATTGGAAAAAACAGGATGTGCGAATGTAGGAGTTTTGTGGAAGGAATGTGCTCTTGTCTGGGACCATTTCCTTATAAACAATTTCATTCTTTAATTGTTCCCTTCATATAAAATTAGGAAGTGTTATTATCATTACATTCTCTGTACTTAGAATATTTTGCTGCTTTTAATGACTTCACCGAGGTCACTGCTGAATCAACCATATTAAAAATGAATACGCAACGGTCCAAAATTAAGTTTCGCTTTCTGCAAACATGTAGGCAGTAGTTATTATCACAATATAAGCACAATTTTACATAAACCCACTCTGCCATGTATTGTATTGATAGTTTACATCTGGCAAATGAAACATCACATGCTTTATCCCAAAGAGAGAATAGCAGAGATTAAGAGATTTCTTTCACATTCATCTAAGTCAAACTTAAACACAACTCTAGGAATAACTTCATGACGTAGTAGAGAGTGAATTTGCGTTATACCCACAGCAGTAAAATATGTTCTTTGCTGTATGTCATTAACAACTTCAAATATGTGGCCTTTTCAGCGCATTTTAAGAAGCCCCTGGAGCTGCGGGGAGACGCCCCTGACGTGCATAAGCCAATCAAAACGGAGCCTCGCTCAGAGATAAGACATGACCCCATCAGCGGACACGAGAAGAAACCACCATCCCTCAGGATACCACACGAGTACGAGTGAGTTATCGTACAGACGTTAGCGTACCTCAGCATACCTGAACCTCAGCATCGACTCGCCTTTTTGAATACATTTCCTTCTGAGTTATTTTTTGACCTCATGGCATGCGCTCGTCATCAACACAAAAATGTAACCAAGTGGAAGTAAAAAAGTTAATTAGTATAGAAACAACAGGAGTGGGCCGGGTCTCTGGGGTGTGTCGGATTCCTTCATTCCTCTGGCGTCTTTTACTCTGATTTTTTTGTCCTGTCCGTCACTCACACTTCTCTTTCGAGTCACTGCTCCTTATCTCCTGCTATTATTGGAGGAGTTGTCAAATATTTTAGACTTTGGGTACATTCTGTTTTGGCCAAGTACACTGACCTGTCACCATGATCACTATATCGACCTGGAACAACATATTTTTGGGGTCAATATTTATCGTGTGCACTTTTAACTCTGCACTACTGGGACATTTTTGGTTATTTTTTGGCTATATGATCAGATCTGAGCCGTAAAAGGGTGAATTAATAACATCTGTGACTCATTACAGATGCAAACTAAGTACTGAAGTGTTTAAATGAGCTGTGTATTTATTGCAGCTCATGATTTTTTTAACAATATTCTAGATAGAGACTATTTTTTGTGGTTTAAATCTGCCCTTGGGTTATGTCAGTGGCGTAAATTAGTTTAAATATTATCGTTTATCGTCTATATTTACTTCAGCGATATATCGAACGTCAAAATATGTTATCGTGACAGACCTACAACTACGCAAATTGTTAGTCTTTTATTTTAGGAGTACGATCGATTTATTTAAACAAGCAAGAGGCAGTTTAAGACAATTTAATTTTAACATCAGATAAATGGCAGCTAATGTGTGCTGTAAAGTCAAAGGAATCTTTAACCTTGTCCCTCCCCTTCATCTCTCTTCATCTTTCCCATCTCTCCCCCTCTTCTCTTCTCCTTTGTGCTGCTGGCCTGCGGCTAAAACAGTCTTTCCTATCTAAGAAATAATTGCAGCTTATGTAAAACTTGTAATAGTCAGAGAATGTTGCCAGTGCTTGCATTGAGCTCGGTTGCCATGATGAGTTGCAGTTGTTGTCAGCCTGCCAGCTTTAAAATAATTGGGCCCTTCAGTGGGGGTGGGCGTGTCCGGAGTTGTCATCACCTCTTTCTCAAGACGCGCTCGCACACATGAACATAAATATACTGTATGTACTGTTTATAATAAATAGGTCAACAGAGCCCCGCTTGTAAAATGATGGGCCTGACACGAGCGGCGCTGTGTAGTTGGGGATTTTCTACACATTCCTTCTACGCAAAGTTGATCTGTGACGGATTCATATTTCAACACTCGACACCTGCTCTCAACTGCCACTTACTCACACCCCGACACTCAGGCTGTAATGATAGCGTGGACTGACAATTCCTTTTTGTTTGTTTTGGCTCTTTTTAAGTCCCGTTTGTAGTTACTTTACAGGTTCGTGTCTCCAGTGGTCCCTCCGAGCATGTTATTATTGGACAGGGTTAATTGCCAAAGCTTCATACAGGAAACGTTACACTAAATGGTCTGGCTGCTGTACATTTACATTACAAACTAAACAAAGAACTAGGCCGACAATTACGATTATTACTATAGCGATTTATCATTCAGTATATGTTGGATGGAATGACATTCATAATAATAATAACAATAACAATAACAATAATAATAATAATCTTTCTTACTGTTATTTTTTGCAATACAATAAGATTTAAGGTTGAATAAATAACTTCTGTGACTCATTACAGATGCAAACTAAATACTAAAGTGTTTCATTCTGCTATTTATTTATTGCAGTTCATGTTTTTTTTAACAGTACTGTACATTTCAAATACTTATTGTGCTATAAATTTGCTCTTGGGTAATTGTATCAGTGGCATAAATTAGTTTCAGTATTATCGTTTATTGTCTATATTTTCTTCAGCAATATATCAAACTTGGGACAGGGGTGGGATTTAATAAGTTTTCTTCTTCCCACTCCTTTTCGAGCTTAAGTAAGTAAAAATATGTGAATGTGCATTAAGTGTACTGGATACATGCGTTCAATTTGCTCGAAATAAATAAGTAAATGAAAATGAAATGAACTTCAAAACTTGTTATACAAGGCCTACAAAGAATTTGACTGACAAGAGTGTGAACTTTTACACAATGACTTAACACATTTACTTAACTGGCAGTTCTTACAGTATTGGTGTGAATCCGTAGCGAAATAATATAACATAATAATATCACCATATCATATACCAGGCATATTGGCACTTCTGCAGGTGAAAGGTACTTCATACTCACTCTTCCTGTTTTTGGTTGTTTTTTCTGGTGTAGGGTGAACAGTCCTTCAGTCATAGTCCATTCTCGCACACAACATCCTCTTCCAACCGATTCGCCAGACTCACTCAAAAAGCGACGGATTCACCGCTGTGACTTCTCCGGCTGTAATAAGGTCTACACCAAAAGCTCCCACCTCAAAGCCCACCGCAGAACCCACACAGGTACGGTCTCAGTATTATCGTTTATTGTCTATATTTTCTTCAGCAATATATCAAACTTGGGACAGGGGTGGGATTTAATAAGTTTTCTTCTTCCCACTCCTTTTCGAGCTTAAGTAAGTAAAAATATGTGAATGTGCATTAAGTGTACTGGATACATGCGTTCAATTTGCTCGAAATAAATAAGTAAATGAAAATGAAATGAACTTCAAAACTTGTTATACAAGGCCTACAAAGAATTTGACTGACAAGAGTGTGAACTTTTACACAATGACTTAACACATTTACTTAACTGGCAGTTCTTACAGTATTGGTGTGAATCCGTAGCGAAATAATATAACATAATAATATCACCATATCATATACCAGGCATATTGGCACTTCTGCAGGTGAAAGGTACTTCATACTCACTCTTCCTGTTTTTGGTTGTTTTTTCTGGTGTAGGGTGAACAGTCCTTCAGTCATAGTCCATTCTCGCACACAACATCCTCTTCCAACCGATTCGCCAGACTCACTCAAAAAGCGACGGATTCACCGCTGTGACTTCTCCGGCTGTAATAAGGTCTACACCAAAAGCTCCCACCTCAAAGCCCACCGCAGAACCCACACAGGTACGGTCCCGACTGATGCAGCTGACGACAAACTAAATGTATGTCGATACTTCTAATTCAGTTAAAATGCGTGTTTTGTCTACAGGAGAAAAGCCATACAAGTGCATGTGGGAGGGCTGCACGTGGAAGTTTGCTCGGTCCGATGAGCTCACAAGGCATTTCCGCAAACACACAGGAGTCAAGCCCTTCCAATGTCCGGACTGTGAGCGCAGCTTCTCCCGCTCCGACCACTTAGCTTTGCACAAGAAGCGGCACCTGTCGTTGTGAGACTGTTCTGCTTGTGTTGGACTACAGCAGCTCTTTGGGATGGGCTAAACTTTGGGATAGCCCTAAATGCACGGGGCCATGAAAGTGTTCCTCAGGGTGGAAACTCTTTCGCCTCATACAAAAAAACATATTATGCTTAAATCCTCAAATTTTCTACCAGCTCAGCAAACAAGAGCCGGGGTGTCAGCATCTCAGCTGGTTTGAAGGTGCTGCCCACTTGTGGCCATGTAACCAAACTGCAAATTTAGACTTTCCTAAACAGACCAGCGTGCCAAAGCTTTTATCACGTTCACAATACTTTCATATCCTAATATGTATGCAGTAATAATGGACACACAAACATACAATATGCTAGCTATCATAATGTGAAACTTCAGGAAGATCTTCAGAATGTAGGTTGCCATTCAGCTTTGCTAACCTTGTTGTTGACCTCCACACACCTCATCTGCCTCTTAAGGCCCTGTTTCACAAAGGAAGTTCAGTTAACGGGTTTAAGAGTTTAAGGGTTAATCTCTCTTGAGACAGACAATTCAGAGTTTTCTGTTTCACTAAACAGGTTTGGAGCAGAGTTAGAAAACTCAGAGATAGTAAACCTTTATCAGGAGTCTCAGAAAAGAGGATTCACCGTGGCAAGTGTAAACCACAGGAGGCTTCTATCTTGGAGTCAGGTTTAATATAAAAGTCAAAAGGCCTACAACATTTTGCTGCAGCCTACTTAGATAAAAACAGTAAATTGTTCTTAAAAAGCTTGTAATGACAATTTTAATGTTTGATTTCAGATTTTAAATTAAATTGGCTAATTACCATTTTTTGGTAGCTGTGTAGCTCATTGAGTTTTTAAATGTATCCTACATAGATCAAAATGTAAAAGTACATGAATTAAACTGAGTAACGTAGGATCCCTGAATCTAATGATTTGCACCACTTTAGGGGATGAAAGATCAGGCTTAAGTCATTTGAGTAAAATAAGTGTAAAGTATAAATTAATACAAGTCAAATCATTAAACCTTTGTTAAGCCCCTGCACCTGATCCATCTGTGACTGTCCAGTCAGAGCTCTCCTTCAGGAGCAGACTCTGGTTAAACTGCTCTGGACCAGGTTAAGTTCACAGAGTGAGTTATAATGGTGACTGACTCAATCTCTGAAACAGAAAACTCTGAGTTGATCTCTTTTCAGGGTTAACAAAGTCTGAGTTTGGCCTAAACCTGCTTCTTGAAACAGGGCCTAAATCTCATAAATGTCATGAAGTAACTTTAGAAGACAGGTAGCCACGCTCACGTCACATCACAGAGTACATGCACTTATCTAAAGCGGTAGCCTTATTTTTTGTGCTTTGGTGATAGAACAGGGGATTCTGCGTCTTATCAATGTAGATTTGAAGTGTTTTCTGTCTTTTTTGTTTTTCACAAATGTGAAATTTGAAAAAAAAAATGCACAGGGGCATTATTATTGTGAGTAAAGATACCACTTGGTTGGATCAAGGGTAGAAGGTAGAAGCAATGAAATGTCATGTATCATCATGCACCACATTTATATATCTTTATTTGTGTATGTTTGTAACACCTTGGTAGCCATTTTTCTATGACACCTTTGTATGATGAGATGAGTGGGGAAACAAGAAAAGGTTGGTCTTGGTTTCTGCCCTCTTAAAATATTAACAAATGCTTCATATTTATATGTTGCCAGTTGCCATATGGTTCTAATAATCTCCTCCCACACAACACTGTTTGGTTATAGATTTACTTGGCCTAGCAGATACCGTATACATGGAATTGTGTTTCACTCTGTTTTCACAGCTTCAGGAGATCAAAATATTTGTATGTAACGCTTCTTTGTACACAACTCCAATGTGCACTTTATATTCACAAACATTCCCAAAAACATATCTGTGAATTTTCAGTAATGCTCTGCTGGTCAGTTTGATCAGAACCATTCAAGGTGCCGTGCCAAAAGCTGTAGTACATGAATATAACATTCAGTGTAATACTGCCTTTGGCATCTGTATGACACTTTGATTCACACTAATCATGTGCAGACATGACTGCCTGGAATCCAGAATACGCACTTCAATACTTTACGAAGATGTGATATCAGTCTGTATACAAAATAAACAGAGAAATATATTCTGGATTTGCCAGGCAACAGGCATGGTGCTTGCACACAGAATGTATTGGCACAAATAATTTGTATCTTTCCTAAATTACCTTTGCTTGTGTATGTTTTGTATCTCTACAAATATAAGTTTGTAATATATACAGTATATTTTATATTTGATTATTAGACTGAAAAGGGTAATTAAAGGTTTTTATTAAGCATGGTTTTGATATTCATATAATAATAAATATACATTTCTACTTGTGTATTTTAATCTATGTTGGAAATTCAAAGGGAACATGTTAAACTGTGAACATATACTGTACAGGTCTATCTGCAATGTTGCATTTATTTTAAAAATATTAATGCCACTTAAATAAAAATAAAATATTATTTAAAAAAAACTAACCCTCTTCGTTTTATCTCTGTAAAGTAAGTTGGTGTAATTATACCAAAATATAACATCAACAATAATAAAACATTGTATCAATAGATGATGCATGACTTCCTGAAACCAGAATAATGACTTTTAGCGCTACTCACTGTTGTAGCATAGAAACATTATGGTAAAAACATGGGCTCGTCCGGGATTTGAACCCGGGACCTCTCGCACCCTAAGCGAGAATCATACCCCTAGACCAACGAGCCACTGACGCAAGAGCGGCGTCAAATACTAAATATATCATTATGTATGATCACATGAAAACTTGTGAAAAATGTGACCTTATACTAAGACTCAAGCCGGTTAGCAAGAATTTTGATGAGCTTGTTCTTTTTCGTTCGAAATTAGCAAACTCTAGCAGCTAGCAATGCATTAGCAAACAGAGACAGGGCCCAGTGGCAAAGGCTTGTATGGTTTATTATCCAACAACAGCAGCTTATCCTATGCTCTATTATAATTAATTTGAGTTATGCACGGTTCATTCCCCTTTAACCTTTTAACTCGGTGGTTGACGGACAGCTGGAGTCATCTTGTCACACTTCGCTCTTTGGCGCAGCCCAGAGGCCGGGCTCCGCGCGCACTGGACGCTGCCGACGTGGCGGGGTGGAAAACTTCTACCCTCTGGTGCTGCTGAACACGGTGAGCTGCACTTTCTAACTACTGCTGATTTGGATTTCTCACCGTATACTTTTTGTCGTTAACAACAACAAAGGCACCGTTTAATTAGTTTGAGCTGTCTAATAAATGCACCGCTTCGACAGTTGTTCGTTGTGTCAGGCGGTGGTGAATAGTATTGAACAGGCTTCTTTGTTTACCAAATGTATCCAACTGTATGTCTGTGTATGTGATGTCGTTCAACAGGAATATGGAAATACACTCCATAATTATACATTACACGACTAATCGGCATCTATGGAGAGGTATTTAAAGATTTGACTTACTTTATGATCAACATTCAACCTGTGAAGCAAAGTTATGGACAAATGCAGTCTATGTCTATAACAAATCATTGAGAATAATTTAGACCACTTTTATGCGTTTAGTCAACAAACAATCGCCAAATAAGTTGAACGTAAACGTGTGTAATGTGTTGAATGACAGAGTGACAGTTCTGTTGGCTGTAAGTGCAGGAGCTGAGCGATAGGTGGCACTGTTGGTCAAACGATTAATAGACTTAATATTTGTTAACGATGATGAGATTTGTTAAATAATTTAATATGGATTCATCCTTTGTGACTATGAGGACTTTATTTATGTTGTTATATCATATTACAAAAATGTCCCTCCTACAGGTCACGATGTCCCAGGCTCCCTCCTTTGAGGCAGAGCCCTCAGCAGACACAGTGGTCCCTGATCAGGAGTCCACTCAGGAGGTCCCAGATGTGTCCACCGAAGCTGCTTCAACACTGGAGAGCTTTGAACAGCCGCAGTCCACAGAGGGAACTACAAGTGACAATAGTGCAAAGGCTGACACAGCGACTGTATCCGAGCAGTCGGAGCATGTAGCTGGAGAACAGGAGGTCATTTGTGATCAGCCGGTGAGTCTGGGTCCGGACACAGAGGAGGAAGTGGAGGTTAGATTTGTAATATTAACAACGCTTTTTCCACAAATCTTCAAGTGCATGCAATTATTATGTAGACGTATTTTCATTATGTATTGTGGGACGTATATTTCCTCTGATAAACAATAATCTAACACACCTCTAAATCTAAAAGCAAAAGAACATATCAATTTTTTAGGAGCAGAGGTCACCTCAGGAGACAGATAAAAGCTGGGTAGGCTGGAGTTCATGGGGAAAATCAATTCTGTCTAGTGCAACCTCCACTGTGGGTATGTCTTCTTTTCATTTGCTTTGCTTTTAGCCTTTGGTCTAATCTCCAGCAATGTACATGACTCACCTCTTTAATTTGTGTGTCCAGGTCAAAGTCTGAGCTCAGTGAAGGTGAAGGCAGGAGAGGCACTGCGTCTCCACAGGACCTCAGTGGGAGAGGAGGCTCAGGAGGATGGGGGTGTAGAGGGCGGAGCTGATGCCGCAGAGAGCTCTCACTCTGTTGAGTCGCCCACTTCTAACAGAGGAGTCTTTTCATCAATCACACACGCAGTAAGAACACAGTCATGACAGCACACTACCTTTAGTGCAACTGTTTGTGTTCTGATATCCTGAGTCCACAAACCTGGACCCAACCCAATGTTTGTTTCAACAGACTCTGTTTACTGTATAGTTGGTTTTGTATAGTGTATTTGGGAGTAGTGGATGAAGTACTCAGTTTTGTTACTAAAGTAAAAGTGCAGATATAGAGGTTATATAAGTTACTCAAGTAAAAGTAAAAGTATCACATGAAAAAGTCTACTTAAGTAAAAGTATTTACTGTAAGTACCTATTTAAAAATGTACTTTAAAAGTTATACATTTCACACAAGTGTTAATTTGTTAAAGTGTTAAATGTAGTGGTATTGATTCAAAAATGATACATACATTTTGGTCAGTAGTAACAATACGAATCAGTTTCTTATGAATTTTGTGTATTTATTTTTGTTTGCTCAAAGCCGAAGCTTGAACTCGAGAATTTTAGTCAGAATGTTACCACAAACATGGTAAAAATAACCCCTCAAATCATGTGAAAAGCACTTTTTACTTTTCAGTCCTGTTCAAAAATGTAGTGGAGTAGAAAGTACAGATACTGTAAATGTAAAATGTTAAATGTAGTGAAGTAAAAGTAAAACGTATCCACTGTAAAACTGACGTAAGTAAAGTACAGATACCTAAAAATTCTACTTAAGTACAGTACTTTACTACTTGTACTTCGTTACCTTCCACCACTGGTATTCGGCAATCATTTTGTATTGTGTATTTGTCAACCATTATTATTTACCTGCAGTGAATAAAAATAAATGCTTAAAATATTCAAATAATTGTTCATATTTATAGCACACGTATATAGGACAAGCACTTTACATTTCTGGTGTATTTTACCAGGGAAAGTCGGTCATCAGCGGAGGTTTGGATGCACTGGAGTTCATCGGGAAGAAGACTATGACGGTTCTTGCCGAGAGCGACCCTGGATTCAAAAAGACGAAAATACTAATGGAAAAAACGGCATCCCTGAGTCAGGCAGGCCAAACATTTTTTCCCTTGTTTGTATGAATAATGCACGACAATTATTCAGTGCCTTCTACTCTAATATCTCCGATGTCATATTGAAGTAAGTGTGCGCTTCCTCAGATGTTGAAGGAAGCCAAAGAAAAGGAACGCGCCCGGCTCTGTAACCAGCCAGTCAGCGCTCCCTCTCCTCACTATGGCATTTTATTCGATGATTACCAGGGTTTATCACATCTCGAGGCCCTTGAGATCCTGTCCAACGAGAGCGAAGTCAAAGTGAGTTACCGTCTTGTTTTTTAAATGTAAACAAGCAACTGAAAAATTGACACTTTGCAGCTGATAGCGTCAACATTCCCTGGGGGGGTGTGACGCTAATGTAGGCACTGCTCTGTCTGAAGCTCTGGTGCTCAAGTTAGAATTTAACCTGAGCGTCGCTTTAACACAATCTGACCATAAGGAACCGACTTAGCTGGAACTACAACAGAGATGAGATGATTTTGTGCTGTTCAACAAGTCCCTTCATTCTTAACCTTTTTTGTTGAAAATCAAACACCTAAACAGGACCATGAACGCTCGTGTTGATCACAGGCTCCTGAAAACGTGTTGTTTAAATCCATATTGTATTTATTTTCTCGAGTTTTCACACTATCTTAAAAAAAAATGTGGTAGTTATTGCTAATTGTGTCACCATGGTAACTGCAAAGTATCAATAGACACGCTGTTAACTGATATAAATAGGTTTCCTTATCTTTATTAATTTTACATTTTTGCGCTTTATCAGGTTCAAGCCTTCTTGTCTTCTCTGACCGAAAAAGAGCAGGAGGAGGTTAAAACGGAATTGATTTTTATAAAAGAGATCTTCATCAGGCAAGAGGATGAAGAGGCCCAGGAGGAAGCCGAAGTTCAGGAAGGGGAGGCACAAGTGGCCAAGGACAATGGTGATCTAAGTTCCCATTTTCACTGTTCTACCCCCCTCTGTGAGTCGACAAGATGGAGGTAGTGGTGGCCGCACAACACTTACCCAGGACCAATCTTACTCAAACCAGAGCCGTGGGTTTGGGGCTGCTCCTAACTGTACAATGACACGATAGTTGAAACAGTGGATACGGCGTGTACTCGCTTAACTTTGACAAAACAATAACATTAAAGGTGCACTATGTGGCTTTTCTGATGGAGGGTGCACCACAGGCTTGTCACCATGGAGATATTATTGATTTGCCTAGAATGTACCACTTTACAGCATTAAACGTATCGCTCTTTTATTAATTTATTCCTTTTTTTTTTTTATTAGTGGAAAAATATGCATTCTGGACTATGGAACTTCCCAGGCAAAGCAATAACGCTGTGGAGATAAGCAGGCGGCAGACCCTGAAAAGTTACATAGTGAACCTAAACTATATTTAGAGCAATTTCTTGGGGAAAAAAAAAAAAAAAAATCAGTTTAAAAGTCTTAAAATTAGAGGCGAGTCATGTAATTTTAAATGGCCTTTATTAAGCTATTTTCTGATCTATGTTATAATTGTTGTTGTGAGTTGTGTTTTGTTTCAGTCACACATGTTTGACACACAAATCCTGCATATTTAGTTCTTCTCCCACACTCTGTTCCACCTTGTGATGTCATGTGGTAATACAGGAAGTGCTGCACTGTGTTTTTAAACTCCGTACACCTTCATTAGAATCATTTGGATGATTTCAGCCCTGGAATTGCCGATCTCTTCTGAACTAAAGGTGAAAGGGAGCTGTTAACTTGGAAACTACTGCTTCACGTGACATCACATGGTGGAATAGAGCATTTTGAGAGCTGGAGATGTAAACGGACTAATAATAAAGGGTTACTCAAACATGTGTGAATTTGGTGGAATGAGCATTTTGAGAGCTGGAGATGTAAACGGACTAATAATAAAGGGTTACTCAAACATGTGTGAATGAAGCAACTCAACTCCAGGTATGTTTTCGAGGAGCTAACAGCATTATAACATGACTTAAAGCTCACGAGAGCCAATTTTGCGTAATGTCGGAGCTGTGAGCGCTCTTTGTTCCACCAAGCGGCACACATCGCCTCACATTCAGCAGTTAAACGTTTGAAACATAAAGCGATGGTGTATGACAGGAGCCTTGAGGCGTTGCTATAGTCTGCTGAGATCTGAGCGCACCAGCCTATCTCTCAGTAGGAGGTTTTTGGGGCTTGATCCTGGGTCGGTGCTGCGGGAACCACTCACACAATGCACCACAGTCACTTTATGAGACCTCTGCATGTGCGATCATGTTATAATCTACCATGAATGGGCATGACGACTATTCCATCCTTTAATGGCATGCAGTGAATAATCTTAATTTAAATATTACGTGTGCTTGATAGTGAAAAAAATGTAATCACAGTTGTTTTTATTCTACAGCCTCTGACGGCGAGGAGTTCCTGAGCGTTCTTACTGAGCTGCTGTTTGAACTTCATGTTGCAGCTACACCGGACAAACTCAACAAGGTGACACAACACAAATTAATACACTCAATTTGCAACACATCTTTTAATAGCAACGAGCATGAGAGTAGAGATGCAAGGTTACATCATGTCTTTATCCAATGGGGCACTGCCTCCGTGGTTTAGTTAGGTTGGGATTTCAATACTTGGCCATTGGATTCATAGAAGGACTCAGTTTATAGTTATACCCTGAAATGTTCTGTACTTTCACTCCAGAAACTATATGCCCTTGATCACAAAATAAGCCCTACTTTTAGGACAAAGACCCAAATTCTATCATGCAGGAATATGCGTCTTATCATCTATTTGAATAATTCAGGCTGGGCACACTAACTCAAAGTTTGGAGTTTGGCTTTAAACGTGTTGGGATATTTTTTCCCCTTTGAAGTGGTGCTGAATAATGATTCCTCTCATACAGAGATGCATTAGCATACCATCATGTATATGCATGTGATTAGCATACCTCAGGATTGTCCTGCAGAGCTGATGATTACTAATTATGCATCTACAGGCTCGTAGGAGAGCCCATGATTGGGTAAGTGAGGTGGAACGTCCCGTCACTACGGATACTGTTGGCAGGGAAACGGAGGACCATCTGAATAAAGAGGCACTGGATGAAGAAAATGAAAATGAAGAGAATGGGCAAGGGGAAAATGAAGAGACAAGTGAAGAAACCAAGGAAAAGGACCCTAGATCTGTAGAGGTGAGGTCAAGTCTACAAACAAACATGTATTTTAAACCCCATCTCAGGCTACATGTGAACAGCGGTTTTATGTGATCCAGTTGCTTCAGTCTGTGTGGTACTTCTCTGCAGGCTGTCTACCTGTCATCAGTCAGCAGTCTTGCTGAAGTGACAGCACGCAGTATCGAGCAGCTCCACAAGGTGGCAGAGCTCATTCTCCATGGCCAGGAGCAGGAGAAGGCTGCCAGAGACCAGGCCCAGGTCCTCACCAGGTCTGTGAAGGCATTTGCGGAGATTATAGTTGTGATGGTTCGCTAATTGTCTTCCTTTGTTGCAGGTTAACATGCGCCATGTGTAAAGAAGTAGAGACTTTGGCCAAGAAATTCTCTGACACGCTGCTTTATGTTGGGGTATGTTATCATGCAGTTTTGAATTTGAGAGAATGTTTACTGTATTTTATTTTAATTGTTAGGATATATATACACAAGAAGTGACTGAAGCTTAAAGTACATAGTAGAGGCATTCTGAAAAGGTTATCCGGCTGTGAGTGAGAGGCTGCTGAAGCGCTTTTCATTTCCTGTGATCCAGACTTTGATACGAAGGGGATAAAGGGATTGGGCGTAGCAGCTCTCTTGTGTCTTGGTGTGTGCCCCTCTGAGACAGGTGGAAAAATACGAAACATCCCACTGAACGACAACAACAGTTCTGCAAACCTTGTACAATAACAAGCTTGTATTTTACGATATATTGTTACAGAGACATATTGCGATAAACGATAATATTGAAACTGCTTTATGGCACTGATACAATACGTTTTCAACCCTCTACATTTCAAATCTCATCACATTACAACAAAAATACCCAAAATCTCCCAACTTTTGCAAAGAAATTGTACCCGCTATAAATCTTGAGCCCCCAAATGTATTATTCCAGGTTTCATATACTGAACGATAAATCGATATAGTGATTATCGTGACAGGCCTACTGATGTTACGTGTTTGTTAGATCATTTCTTCTCATATTGACCCATATTGACCCTTCTTCAGAGCCCAAAGAAGGCTGAGGAGCTGAATCCATTGGTAGACTGTGTGCTGCAAGAGGTAAAATGCACTACGATCATATTTGACTATTGAGCTGATCACTAAATGCCAAATACCTTAATAATAAACACTGTAATGTTCTCTTTTCTTCTTTGTACAGGGCTCCAATAGCACAAACTACATTCAAAACGCATTTCAGCTGTTGCTCCCAGTTCTGCAGATCTCCCATCTCCAGAGCCAGCACTGCCACAATACAACACAAGCAGAGGGCGCAGCGCACTAACATACAAGGCCTGTGTCAAGCTCCTTAAGTTACTAATATATGATACAATGTAAACACACTTTTTTGGCGCAGTGACGCTTCAGTTGTACAGAACGTTATGGCGCTGGATGATTAGACATGATTTACAACACATAAAAGTGAATGATCTTAAAGGGCCCATATTACGCTATTTTCTGATCTACGTTATAGTGTTGTTTCCTCATCAAAAACAGACCTGGACATGTGTTTTGTTTCGCTCACAACACACAAACCCTGAATATTTAGGCGGAGTTCTTCTCTCAAACAGAGCTCTGAAATTGCCAGTCTCTACTGAACAAAAGGTAAAAGGAGCTGTTGACTTGAAATCTACCGCTTCATGATGTCACAAGGTGGAACAGAGCATTTTGAGCTTTGGAGATGTAGACAGACTAATAATGAAGGACAACTCAAACGTGTGCGAATGAAACAAAACACAACTCGAGGTATGTTTTATGAGGTAGCAACATTTTAACATGGCTTAAAGCTCACAAGAGTCAATTTTGTGCAATATAGGACCTTTTAGGAGCATAAATGTTTAAATAGTGTTTTAAACGACGTCCCAGATTTCGTGCACTCCATATGATGCATTGGTATTTCTATGGGAAAATATTGTTGCACATGACAGAAATTGAGCCTGGTTTGAAATGAACCAGCAGTACTGACTATAAATATTTATTATGGCTAATTTAGACAACGCTTCATCCTTGTGTACATTTTGATTTTTTTTTTTTTTTTTAACTAGTTTCATGTACAGTGGTATTATGAAATGTTATGCTGCTACATATACAATGTTGACTTTTTGAGTGGACCAAATTATGTCAACTTTTGAATTTTTATTTTATTTTTCGAATCCACTGTTGCTTTAAACTGCATCTGGATGTATTTGCTATTCCTTACATCACATCCCTTTAATCAAGATTCATTCGTGACGGGTCCTAACTTAAGCCCACTCTCTTTAATTAAAAGAAATCTTTAAAGAGTAACGTTTACTATTGCGCAGTGTTCCTGAATAAAATATTGAGACTCCACATCGCATGTTAATGTTTTGGCATGTCTCTGAACCAGTGTTTTCATCGGCTTTAACAGCGAACTTGAATATAAATAACTCATTTGCAAAGCAGGCTTGACATTTTGAGCTAATTTATTCATTTGACTTTGGGCATGTAGTGCATGAATTTATAAATGGTCATATTTTTATATAGCACTTTTCCACCTTCAAGGCACCACTCACACAGACGCCATACACTGGTGCGCACAGAAAGGGTTAAGCGTCTTGCCCAAGGACAACACGACACCATTCATCTGTGGGACCTGGAATCACATCGCCAACCTGTGGGCCAGTGGATCCGACCGCTCAACCAATAATGTTTATGTCGAAAGCGGGATTCAAACCGGCAACCTTCGGCTCAGCGGGCAAACGCTCTACCGACTGAGCTACTGTCCTTAAATACGTCTGTAGCTCGAGATGCCCGTGTTTGAGGTGGTTTTATTTAGAGTATAAAAGAACAGTTCTTATTTTCCTCTGAGGGCTCTTTGATGGTCACACTGTGGTCTGTTCTTCTGATGGAGGATGAGGTTAGATTATGCGAGTTTCCTGGAAAGACAGAATAAGACCGAGAACATATTGAATTAATATTTAAATGTAACAGACTCGTATTTAGAGAACATATTAACAAATAAAACTAGTATAAAGAATTCTAATGTTTTAGTGAATGTGGGCGACTATTCAGACGCTGTTGTTAATCACTTTGTGTCGGGAGAAGATCAGTGAGGTTAAATATATCGGAGTATTATATTTGAGCATATATACTCAGCCAAGGCATGAATTAAAAAACTTTGCATCTTTTATGACCCCTTTTGGATACAGTACTGGCACCAAAAAGCACTATCCAACAATGGCATAACTAGCAAAAGTATTACCTAATGGACAATATGTATAATTGTTATTCTGAGTATTTAATTGAAAAAGTGCGGTTACCATTACAACTGTTGTTTTTATAGTCATTCAAAAACATTGGTTTCATCTGGAAAAAACAAAACACACACACAAAGAAAATGACAAATTTCTCTTATAATGGAGGGTATGTAATTCATAGAGTTGACAACACAGCGGTGGATGAAGTACTCAGTTTTGTTACTTAAGGAAAAGTACAGACACAGAGGCAAAAAGTTACTCAGTATCACATGGAAAAATCTACTTAAAAAGTATTTAACTACCTGTTTAAAAATGTACTTTAAGAGTAAAAAGTAAAAGTATTTCACACAAGTGTTGTTAATTTAGTGTTAAATGTGTAAAAAGTAAAGTATTTCACACAAGTGTTGTTAATTTAGTGTTAAATGTAGTGATATTGATTAAAATTATACATATTTTGGTCAACAGTAACAATACGAAACAATTTCTGTGTCTTTTTGTGTATTTACGTTTGTTTGCTTAAAGCCGAAGCTTTAACTCATAAACTTTAGTCAGCATGTTACCACGAGCATCGGAAAAATAACCGCTCAAATCATATGAAAAGTACTTTTTACTTTTCAGTACAGTTCAGAAATGTAGTGGAGTAGAAAGTACAGATACTGCTCTCAAATGTAGTGAAATAAAAGTAAAAAACACCCACTGTAAAAAGCACAGTGCTTCGTTACCTTCCACCACTGCTGCCTACCTGGTGTATCCTCTTCCTCAATAGAAGTCAATGCTGCAATAAGCACATACACATTTAGAGTAATGCTTTACATAAAGGAACAACCATTACTCAGATTTTGGTCAAATGAAACTGACCTGACCAGGAATAAGCGAAGATTCTGCGCTGATTCAAAGCTGCGGGCACATTAATGAAGCTTGTTTAGTGAGCGAATTAAACTGTCTATTCACTGAAGCTCTATTGTGTAGAAACATACCGTCGGCAGTGTTGACTTCTTGCCGCTTCTCGTCTGCAATACAAAAACACCACTTAGTATTTCGAACCGGCCTGCGCTTATCAATTTTTCACACAATTCTGGGTTATAAAACCGAGCTGAATTCTAAGAGATTTCGAAATGGTTATTACGCAGTCTCCCTTTGTCGTCGTTCATCACCATTTGTCATTATGTTAGGTGAGGTTAGGTTAATTCCACGCACCAGTTAAGTGATGTTCTGGGGTAGTGTAATCGAAAGGGTAGATCTTTGCCTTGTCTAAAAAAAAAGAAAAATAACGCGTTTTAGGCTTGTTTTGCTGCGTTACACTGTATTTCTATATCAGCTGGTATGTTGTTTTACCAAAGCGGCGTCTCCTTCCTTTACTGATTTGCTGAGTGACCGTGGTGACGATGAGCAGCAGCACCACACACAGCAGGGAGAACCAGATCACCCGCAGCACAGACGCCCACTCGTCTGAGGAATAACAGGCAAAATAAAAAAAGACACACAAAAAAAAGACACAAAAATGCATTAGTTTAGGAGTTTAGGTCACAGTCGGTTGGAGCCTAGTGAGTTTTTAGCCATTAAAGGTGCGCTACGGAACTTTTCTTGTGTGTGTGTGTGTGTGTGTGTGTGTGTGTGAATCCTTAGTGGCCCTAACCCTTCACCTGCTTTTCATATCGTTTGAAGATGTGTTTAATGCTACACTGTGTAACATTCCAAGCCAAACAATAACATCTCCACTGAGAAAAGCAGGCGACAGATCCTTCGTCAGAAAATAGTCACAGATATTAAAGTAGAAGTAGATTTTTAATTCACTTAAGCCAATTTAATGTCCCCATTTCACCTTAACGCATGATGTGGGATCGACGGTGCAAGAAAATATGCAGTAAAAAATGTATGGTAAAACTAAAATGCTAAAAAGTTTTACTCATCTAACGTAAATATTGAAGTTAACCAGTGGTAGATTAAATACTATAAATAATTTTATTACTTAAGTAAAAGTACAGATACCAGAGCAAAAAAAAAAACCTCATTTAGAAGTAAAAGTATCACATGAAAAAAATCTACTTAAGTAAAAGTATTAAAGTACCTGTTTAAAAATGTACTTAAAGAGTAAAAGTTAAAAGTATTTTGTGCAGATTTTGAGATCTAATGAAGCTTCAGATGTAGTGACTTTGATACAGATTTATACGGAATTTTGTTCAGTTTTCTAGCTGTTTTTATTTGTTTATTTTTGTTTGCTCAAATTGTGAACGTGTTAAAAATACCCCTCCCAGACTTTGCAGCAGGCCTCAGACAATAATAAAAAAACACTTTTACTTTTCAGTCCAGTTCAAAAACGTAGTAGAGTAGAAAGTAAACATACCTGCTCTCAAATGTAGTGTTTCAGTCCATTCAAAAACGTAGTAGAGTAGAAAGTAAACATACCTGCTCTCAAATGTAGTGAAGTATAAGTAAAAAAGTATCCACTTTAAAATCAGATACCTAAAATTTACACTTAGATTCAGTACTTTACTCCTTTTACTCCATTATGTTCCACCACTGGAGTTAACGTACTCGGCCCAAGCAGTGAACAACGGACCAACTTCCACAACTCGCAGAGGCGCAGGGAGGAATCTATTTTGAAATAAATAAAACATGCCTCTTCTTTTCTTCTTCTACTGGGAACCGCTCAATACTACATCAACAACAAATATACAAACATCCATACAAACAGTGGCACGTTTGGAAATAGGGAGAGCGTTGACGAATAGCTGAAGAGCGCCGAGAAGTGGGTAATGGAAAATTTTAAGTGAGATGGATTTCCAGCTTTGAGTGTAACACTGGAAAAAACTGCTGGCTGTAGGCTCCAGGCGCGTGTGGAACGGGGGGAGAAAATGCAGGCCAAGATCAATACAATTAAAGATACTCACTGCATTAATATCTACAATAAACTGGTGTTAATTGTGCGGTAGCGATACTGGCGGTGGTAATATAAACCCACACAAAAACAGTGCGCCCTTCCTCGGCTCTCGCAGTGCTGACCATATTGTTCCGCTCTCATCTTGACACCGACCTTTAGTACTACGTTTCCATGGCAGCCCTTCCCTCGCAAATATCTGAGGAGAAAGACAGAGGAGGCAGCAGCTGCGGTTGGCCGCGTCTGTGTCGGCCAGCGCGGCGCAGTACAGGAGGCCGTCACCGGATTCATAGCTTCTCTCCCTTTCCTCCCCCTCGTCGTAGTTATCGGAAGGGTGGAGGTACAGGGAGCTGCGGTTGCACCGGCCGAGCAGCGTGATGTTTGGCGGGGCTGTGCTGTTCCGTTCCAAGTTGAGAGACACTTCGAAGGAGACGGGATCAGCTGTGGAGGGAGTAAAGGTTTAATGTCGGACGGTGCGGTGTTTCTAAGCTTTAAGATTGTATGTCATAATTAATTTTTATATTGTCAAGTATAATGGCTCAAGGGCACGCAGTGGTCTAGGTAATAAAGTTAATTAATTATAAGTATTAAAGTGGAAAATTTACTACTGATGTTAAAGCTAAACCAGTGGTGGAACGTAATTCAGTAAAAGTAGTAAGGTACTATAATTAAGTACAAATTTTAGGTATCTGTACTTTACTTGAGTACATTTTAAAGTGGATACTTTTACTTTTACTTCACTACATTTGAGAGCAGTATCTGTACTTTCTACTTCATTACAATGTTGAACTGGACTGAAAAGTAAAAGTATTTTTTTATTATTGTTTGAGACCTGCTGAAAAGAGGTTTTATTTTTAACACGTTCATAATTTGGGCAAACAAAAATATACAAATAAAAACAGCTAGAAAACAAGATACTGATTCAATTGTTTCCACTGAAAAGACCTCGAGTAGGTTCTTGGTACTTTAACATTTAACATTTTTACTTAGGTAGATTTTTTCATGTGATACTTTTACTTTTATTTGAGTACGGCTGCGCTATATTTAACTTGTGAGGTGGAGTATACGCCACCTGCTTGTCTCCGTGCGAAGGTTATTGCGTTGCCCGGAATGTTCCGCAGTATGGCATTAAACTCACTGTCCTCATGCAAATGGAAACAAGCTGGTGACGCCTCCTGGCCAAGTTAAAAGTCAGATCTGTAAAGGCAACCCCATAAGAATGCGTGTTTTCAAGACACTTTTTGACAAGCCAAAAATGAAAAAAAGATAAATCTGTCCATATTGTAGAACATTCCAGACAAAATAATAACGTCACCATGGAGACAAGCCGGCAGACCCACCATCAGAGGTTACACAGAGCATCTTTAATACTGCAACAAGTGAGCCAACTAATTAATACTGTCACTACCAGTGTTTTTTGGTATCTGTACTTAAATTTAATTGTATCTGTACTTAAATTTTACAGTGGGTATTTTTTACTTTTACTTTAAAACAGTAGCAGAGAGCAGTATCTGTACTTTCTACTCCACTGCATTTTTGAACAGGGCTGAAAAGTAAAAAGTACTTTTCATACGATTTGGGTTATTTTTACCATGTTTGTGTTAACATCCTGACTAAAGTTTTCAAATTCAAGCTGCGGCTTTGATACACAGATACACAAATAAATACACAGAATTCATAACAAAACTTAAGAAAGTGATTCATTGACCCAAATATGTATCATTTATTAATCAGCATCACTACATTTAACACTTTAACAAATTAACAACACTTGTGTGAAATACTTTTACTTTTTACTCTTAAAGTACATTTTTAAACAGGTATTTTTTTCATGTGATACTTTTACTTGAGTAACTTTTTACCTCTGTAGCTGTAATTTTAGTTAAGTAACAAAACTGAGTTCCTCATCCACCGCTGATCACTCTACTACCTTGAGAAATATATATTAGTAGTTTTGTGTGCCTCACTAGTAAAACGAGTAACCTCCTGTGTGTGTGTGTGTGTGTGTGTGTATGTGTGTGTGTGTGTGTGTGTGTGTATGTGTGTGTGTGTGTGTGTGTTTGCACTAGCCCCAGTCAAAAGCTCTGGTACCTGGTGGGGAGCTGTTGTGATCCAGACAGGCCACGCTGACATCTGCCCGACACACGAAGCAGCTCTCGCCAGCCCCGGTCACGTTCCTGTGATGGGCTGCCGCTCTGATTGGCTCCCGGCGTTCACCGCACGCGCCGCTACCCCGCTCGCCTCCGGTCTGATCCCCGCCGTCCTCATCTCCACACAGCAGGGACACACGGAGCGCTGAAACACAAGGCTGCACAGTTCAAACGTGTTCACAAGTTGCCAAGGGACAAAGGGAGCCAAGGATAGACGTTATATCATTTTTCAATTTTGATTTCATCTTTAAATTGCCTTGTAGATGTATGTAAAGACACCGGTTTCTTTTGAAAGTTCACGCGTTGCAATTGGTTAAAGGGCCCGTATTACGCCGTTTTCTGGTCCATGTTATAATGTTGTTTCCTCGTCAAAAACACACCTGGAGTTGTGTTTTGTCTCATTCACACATGTTTAACACACAAACCCTGCACATTTAGGCTGAGTTCTTCTCTCAAACGGAAAACACTGTGTTCCAACTTGGTGATGTCATTAATTCAGGAAGTGCTCCACTGTGTTTTTAAACTCCACACACCTTCACTAGAATCATTTGGACCATTTCAGCTCTGGAATTGCCATTTTTTACTGAACAAAAGGTAAAACGAGCTGTTAACTTGAAAACTACCACTACATGACATCACGAGGTGGAACAGAGCATTTTGAGCTTTGGAGATGTGGACAGACTAATAAAAAAGCGTTACTCAAACGTGTGAATGAAACAAAACACAACTCCAGGTATGTTTTTGATGAGGTAACAACTTTATAACATGACTTAAAGCTCACAAGAGTCAGTGCACTGCTGAGGCTGACCACAAGGAGAAGTAAGAAGTAAGTAAGTAAGAAAGGAAGGAGTGAATCACAATACGACGATGTTTATCAAAACAGCAAAGTGTCACAGGAATGAGATCACAATTCGATTGTCATCACCCTATTGCCCATGCTCAAGGCAAAAAAAAAGAAGAACATTTTTTATTATTAATTAAATGTTCTGTGTTGTTAAGTGGTCCAGTTTTATAGGGCTGCTGTCTGCTAATATTGGTATTTGACTCGTCTGCAGTTTTTATCAACTTGTCAAAGCTTTATTTAGAAGTTTAAATATTTTTTAAGCCACATTCTTGTTATAACAAAGCTGTAATAACAATATCAGTAGTGGCATAGGTGGTACACTAACTAACACAGTCATTTTGATTTTTACAGTAGTGTATTTTGAACTTGATATTCTTCATACTTTTACACAAACCAGGCCTGTAACAATAGTTTAAACCATATCTAGAACTATATCAAAGATCACTTTAAGGACCCACCTCTGTTGCTAGTGAAGAACTCAGGGAGGCAGATAATGAAGGCGAGGATCACGAGGAAGCCGAGTTTTGCCAGCGATACACATGTCATTGCAACATACTGTGAACCTCACTCTGTGAACTTGTTTAGCTCTTGTCCAGACTTTGGGGCTTGTGGTCTTCACTCTTCTATAATTAAACAAAAATTGACACTTACAACAACCACAGAGATGGAACTTGTAGGTTTAGTCTTGAGAAAGACACACAAAAGGCAGCGCCTTGCATCTGACTTCCTATTGCACTTCCTGTCCTCTTCTCAGAACATCTGAGAAATAAAAAGAAGCTCGAGGGGAAACACTGTAAGTATATGAGTGAAAATGTGACAGATGTGTATGTGACTTAGGTATTGTGTTTGTGAATTCACCCCTCCTCATTTCAGACCCAGAGACAACAGTATTTTCCAATTACAGTTCAAGACAAGGTTTTGTAGCCTACACTTTTTTAGATCCGCCAAAGTAATAAACCAACATTTGTTACTTACACACATCAATCCCAGTATTTTTACCCCTTTCTGCTAAAAAAAAACAACAACAACAAAAATGTGAACATGGAGCTTCTATGTTTCCCTTTTTGTGTTCATAGCTCAGGTTTGATGGATGGGAGAAACACTTATCTTTGCACTGGACCATCACAAACACAGAAGCAGCAGACAGGTGGAGCTCCACTTCTGGGTCCTCAGGGTTTAGCAGACAGCCTTCAACACTCTCTGTCCAATCACATTTGATGCCACAAACCTTGTACTTTTTGCATGTAGCAATTGATTTTGCAAAGGAGCTGCTGTGTTACTCCACACTGATCTCATGTAGGAAAACTACACTGTAAATGTAACAAAGAAGGAAATTAGCATAAAGTTGTGATTACAATGTTTGGACATGAGTGAATATACATAAAACAATGGTTTAATGGTAAATAAATAAATCTGATTATAAATAAATAATGCTGGCCAGGCCGACAGTTAGGCCTTAATGAGATTAAGAGAACTACTCTTTTGACAGGATGCATAAAACTGTGTGTAATTGAATGACCCACTCAGGCTTTTCTCTGGCACAGGACAAACTGAAACATCCTCCAGGTCCATTCATGGCTTTATCAATGAGCTGAACCCGCAGAACCTTTCAGCTGGAACTGGAAGACATTCAATATACAATCAATTGTATAATTGCATGTATGAAATTGAGTTATTATGGCAGTAGAAAAAACAAACAAACAAAAATCAAACAGTCAGGAGAATGGACATGTGAGATGTGCACTCAACAATCAGTTCACAGTGTAATTAATCCTTTAGCCAGTGTTTTGTCCTACGCCTCCCTCTGTCTGCTGACGGCCTGTCCACACTGGTCCACACCTGTCCACACCTGTCCACACCGGTCCACACTGGTCCACACCTGTCCACACCTGTCCACACTGGTCCACACTTTTCTGAAGAACATCTGATGTTACGCGATGATGATTAAAGTGAGAAGTGTTTAGATGACAGAAGCATGAGAGGCATCACGGATCATCAGTGATCTGATTAGATTAGAGTGGGCGGTAAGTCGGGTACAGTTTTACTGTGAAAGCAAACGAGTTACTGTAACAAACGATTAGCAAACCGCCTACACGTGGTTTTGACGTAGTTTCCAAACATTTGTTGTCTTAATTTAGTCAAACCTACGTTTCATTTTTGACATGTGTATGACTTTTTAAAAATGATTTAAATACAACTTTTGCATCATTTATGTTTGTAGGTTTAAGGTATAAACTGTGGAGTGGTGAAGCAGACCTTGATTGGTGATCCTGCTGTGGGCTTCTCGTTTCATCTCGTGTTCACAAAGAACTCACCTGGACCAGGCTGAGCCTCTGGCAGCGCACTCAGGTTTGTTCTGCTCTTTTTATGTACGAATCACTGTCTGTACGTAAAGAGAAGGTTTTGGGTAACTTAGTTAGGACCAACAGACATACGGCTAAGATGATGTTTATACGACTGTGTTTCCATAATCTGTTGTCAGTGTCAGCCCAGGGGCCAGTCAGTAAACAGTAACTCCAGATAAGTTCGATTCATTCTAGAGATGCCAAGATAATCATGATTACTCGTGTCCCAGTATAATTGTAATCTAACTAAAACATAAGCCTAATCATTTTGACTATTTTTAGAAGCACATAGATACAGTTATTATGTGTCAACAGTGATGAGATGAATACTTTAAAAATGTATTTAGCGACAGAATACTGAATACCTCCATTAAACTGTATTTTGTAACGTATTCAGATACATGGTCCAGTCAAAGTACTGTATTCTGAAAACTTCGAATACTTTCACACAGGGTTGCATTTAAATTATAGTGTAAACACGCAACACTGGATTAAAAACAGCTTTATATTTGTTTCACCGTTTGTTCAGCATTTATTCATCACTGTTCAGAGAAGGAAAAAATCACACTTGCACACTCCACAAGAATAGTGCTTTATATTTTTCTCACTAATTTTGCACAATTTGAAGCCTAAATTGTGTGATCAAGCGCTGCCGTGTATTCCTCTGATTTTAAAAAAGTAGCTGCATTCTGAATACCACCAAATGACAGAGTAACTGTATTCTGGTACAGTTACTTTTTCACTTGGCGTATTCTCAGTACATGTTTTCATTTACTTCCCGACACTGCGCATCAATCTAACCTACTCCACAAATGTAAATGTGGTCTGTTTATGTCACATTAAGAGCGTTTGTTTTCATAGAGCTGGTTGCGGGCCACTCAGATAACAGGGAGAGAGAACAGGAAATTGACTCGTATCAGCAGCACTGAGTCACTGTGATGTGATAAAAACAATTTGCATTTTTATAACGTTTTAGCACGAAATCCTCATTATGAACTAACCTTTAGCAGTTAGATTACTACTGTCATGATATCTAACCGTTATCATACTAAATGTGTGATTGTGTACATTTCTTTTTCTTGTCTCTGCTGATTCAGGTTCAGTCTGGGTTTAGGTCAGTGGGGTGTGTCTGACTACAATGTGTCAAACAGCTGATGTAAAAGTGATTGACTGTTTAGGCGGAACATGTGCAGGTCGGTCAAGTTAACGTTAATATTTAACAGTTGTCCTTCTCGACGTCACTATGCAAAGAAAACCACTAAGTCAATCTTGTATTTTTTTTGTCCCCGCTGACCTTAATCTGACTCAAGGAGCGTTTCATTATTCATTAAACGCCTATAACCCGTCGGATTCCCATCAGAGTTTGTTATCGTCTGTCTGAAATGAAAAACTGCAGGAGGTGACCAAACATTATGAACCAATTACAATAAATAAAAAAGATTTGATGAGATGAGAAATTACTTTTTGCCACAAAGCGCTTCGCCGCATTAATCTGTCCACTGCAACAACAAAGTGAACACTTCTGATAATTCAAATGCCTCTAAAATGTTCAGTCTGTACAGTTGGAATGACTCAAAAACAATGTAAAAGTTGAATAAACGCACCAGGGGGATAGCGCTTATGTTAGACGTCGATACATTCAGTATTCAATCAGATTTACTTCAAAAACTGCCAGAACACCTCACCTGCTTGTTAATCATTGATACCGTAACATTTAATACCAGATCACATGACTGCATAAGGCTAAAGGACGAGCCGCACCAAAACTGAGACGTGAAAGAGGGATTTTAGCTGTTAAGCTTCACAAAAATGGAACACACTCCAAGGAAAAGCAAAATTGGATACGTTGGTGACACAATCGCAATTTAATAATCTGGTAACAAACTTTTATACTCACACCTGCACCTGTTTTTAATGTTTTATATGGACTTGTTTACTTGTTTTTGTTTGTTTTTCTGCCTGTATTGTATTTTAAACAGGGCGCCCATGAAAAAGGATGGTAATAATGGTAGAAAGTATGAAGTATTAAGCCTATATGATCACATTTGAGCTGTAGTTGTTTGACCATTTAACATGAATGACATTATAGATACTAGAATTAATACTAAAGGGTTTTAATTGTGCCAGTAATTTGTTGCTGGCCACATTTTCACTTTGAAAAAGGTTCACTGGGATTATCCTGCTTTGGGGTCATTCTGTCAGTGATAGTTGTTTCAATATTATCGTTTATCGTGATACTTTTCTGTAGCACGATATCTTTATTCAAAATTTGTAATAGTGACTATCCATGGGACGGTGTTGAAATTTGGTGTCACGATTATTATGGTTAAAATAATTGGGATTAACATTTATATCACGATAATTATTAAAGCTGCTGACAGTTTACAAACGTTATGGGTATGAATATTTATAGTTTTAATATTATGAAGAGGTTCCATATTTAAACAACTGTTATGGTATTGTACTTTGTTATAAGCATAGACTCTATTATAGTTTTAATATTAAGAAGAGGTTCCATATTTAAACAACTGTTATGGTATTGTACTTTGTTATAAGCATAGACTGTATGTTTATAAGTGAAAACAACAATGATCTACAAGAGAACATCATGGAGAAGTAGCTTTATTTTGGCACATTCTGGTGATTTAATGGGGATTAGGCAAGACAAGGCAGGTTTATTTGTATAGCACAATTCGTACACAAAGTAATTCAAAGTGCTAATAAAATCACAATACAACAAATCAAAACATAAATAATCACAAATAATCATCATAAAATGAACATTAAAAGAGAAGAGTGCAGAATAAAAGCCTTTCAGTCATATGCACAGCTAAACAGAACCGTTTTGAGCCTGGATTTAAACATTGTCAAAGTAGAGGCCTGTCTCACATCTTCAATAAGACTGTTCCAGGTTTTAGCTGCATAAAACTGAAACGCTGATTCCCCATGTTTAGTCCTGACTCTGGGCACCAGCAGGAGGCCGGTCCCTGAAGTCCTCAGAGTGTGAGATGGTTCATGTGGCACTAACATGTCGGAGATGTTCTTTGGTGCTGGGCCATGGAGAGACTTGTAAGAAGCAGAGCTGCTTTAAAGTCTATTCTCTGAGCCACAGGAGCCAGTGCAGAGACCTGAGCACAGGACTTAAGACAGCTGCAGTACATCGAGAACGCTGCTGCTCGGGTCTTGACTAGAACCAGGAAGTACGAGCACATAAGTCCTGTCCTCAGGTCTCTACACTGGCTCCTGTGGCTCAGAGACTTCCTGAAGATGTGAGACAGACCTCTACTTTGACAATGTTTAAATCCAGGCTCCAAATGGTTCTGTTTAGCTGTGCACATGACTGAAAGTTTTTTTTTCCTTCACTCTTCTCTTTTACTGTTAATTTTATGATGATTGTTTGTGATTTTTTATGTTTTGTCATTTGTCATATTGTGATTTTAATGTCTTTCTTATTGTGTAAAGCACTTTGAATGAATTGTGCTATACAAATAAACTTGCCTTGCCTTTAGTCCCTTCACTTTAGTCCACTTATGCTTCACCTCCTCCTTCCTTTTTTCTCCCACTCTAACCTTTGTACGGCGAAAATGTCATGTCAATAAAAGCTTTTTAACATGGGGAGAAATCGATTGCTCCTATTTTCACCCCCGACGAAAACAGGAGGCAGTTACTGGGAAAAGGCAGAGGCCCGAGTGCTGTTTGTTGATAGGACTTAAAACAGAACCTTTAGTCTTACACTGTTTTATTGGCCACATCACGCATTGTAAAATTTTATTGAGCTGAAAGGGAAAAGCAGCTGTATCGCCATAAAGATTCACAATGGATTAAATCATAACTAATAAAACACACAGAGTCACGTTTAATTGCTGTAAGATATGGCCATGTTTGCTGATAAGCTGCTGGACAAACAAAGCGGTTAGTCTTGGCGCGCACCTGTCGAGGACGCCTGACCATAACGTTTCCACTTCACATCACATGGCAGCAAAATAAAACCCCATTAAACTAGGCCTGTTTTGAAGTGCGATACGTTGCTGAAGTAAATATAGATGATAAACGATAATATTGAAACCAAAACATAAAGAAGAATTATCCCCCCAAAAAGTATTCTTAAATAACATTGAGTATATTGTCTCTCTCCGTCTCTCTCTGTCTGTCTGTCTCTCTCTTTTTTATTTTTGATGCATTGCTATAATATAGTTCTATCATATTGAGATATTCAGGCTATTCTTTTTTGTCAAAATTACCCACCAAGGGCCTATCCCACTTCTCATGTGCCTAAATCTCTCCTTTTTTTAGTGCACCTCACAAAGTTGAGCGTACAATTGGAAAAGAGAGGAAGGAAGGAATAAAAAGGAAAGAAACGCACACTTTACACTGTCATTTAAGGTAAGGCATTTTGGGTGCATGAATAAGAAAGATAAATATATACCACCATCTCTTCCTCTTCCCATTTGTAGCTATATATATGGGTATTATTATTATTATTATTATTTTATTTTATTTTTATTGTTTTTAATAGTACTATAGTAAGAAGTCTGTGTAATCCCTCAGTCGTCCAGGTGTGATTCAAAGTAAAAGAAAAATATAAAATACAAAATATAAACTACAGCTTTTTGTCCAGTTGACAGATTTTATATTTTTCTTACTAGAACTGAACTGTAGTTCCTTTTTACTATTATCACCACAGCTTCCTGAGATTAGTCATGTGCCCAAAATGTATTGTGTGGCTGCAGTATGTTTGTCAGACCAGTTGGTTATTTTCTCCCCAACAGAAATTTCTTTCATAATGGCAGTTGCAGCCATCCCCTTTTTGATTTGTTTGATTTATTCCTGAATATATGTGACTTGAGAGTTAAAGGATAACGTAGGACAAATGTAAAGACATCTTGATAATCATTTTGGGAGCCGTGACTGTCTCAAAACCTGGGACAAGAGAGGCCACTCCAGTGGACGCTGTGATTTGTTGGTCTCTTTTGAGTAAAGTTCCAGACTTTGCCGACTTAGAAAATGGCTCGTTTTGATGTTTCTTCGTTACAAGGGTCATTTAAGCCTGGGCTCTTGATTAACTCCCGTCATAGATTCTCTGCTTGTCATTGTGTTTATTTACTCTCTCTACTCAGCTGTGAATACTAAACGTTGTCCTTCAACTGTGGGCCAGTTATGATCGTAAAAGCTGCTGAGTAAGCGTCCTCTAATGCTCCATTCTGTGGTAATTACGTCTTTTACTGCTGATGAATTCCCTGTCATTGGACAAGACTCCCTGCTCGGCATTTCAACATGTTGCTTTTATCTCTATAGTGATGCATTTGGCTGTAAGTTATTGTTGTTTTTTTTCATAATTGGTTGTTTTCAGTGGTTTTTCTAGAACGTGATGACGTCATACTCCCAGATGGGGGGCAAGCGACAGTTGTTCCTATCAATAACATTGTATTTTGCATTGAAATATCCAAAAGGTAAACACACAATTATTGAACATGATAATTTCTGTTAGCGACTAGACTCAAGAACTCACTTTATTGCAAAAGTAAAATAAAATCTGTCAACTGGACAAAAAGTTGTAGGAGTGAAGACGTTTCGCTGCTCATCCAAGCCGCTTCTTCAGTTCTGGTCAGATTACTGCTGGACACCGCTGCTCATCAAGCCGCTTCTTCAGTTCTGGTCAGATTACTGCTGGACACTGCCTTATATTTATCTGAAGGGAGGAGCTCACTACATTAAAACTAATGCACCTATTGTTTACAGTTTCTGTTTGTAGGCTCGGACTATTGTGCAGAAACTGTAACCAATAGGTGTTTTGAGTTTCAGTGTAGCTAGCTCCTCCCTTCAGGTAGATATAAGGCGGTGTCCAGCAGTAATCTGACCAGAACTGAAGAAGCGGCTTGGATGAGCAGCGAAATGTCTTCACTCCTACAATGTTTTGTCCAGTTGACAGATTTTATTTTTCTTTTGCTATGGATCAGACTTGGACGACTGAGGGATTACACAGATAACTCACTTTATTACAACAAAAATCTGCATTTGAACAATATTCACTTTAGTTGTCCCCTATCTGTATTAAATATGATTGGCCTGTAGAATGATGTGGTTTTGATAGTGGTAAAGTTGCATGTTCCGTACACAGACTAAATGAGGAAACAGTGGCTCAGT
>KN469539.1:58252-72274 GCA_000787095.1 Periophthalmodon schlosseri
GTCGTTGTATCCTTACCCACCTCGCCTCGTATGAATGAAATCTGTATCCAGCATCGGTTTATTGATCTGTATACGCTAATGAAGCTATGATTTCACGTCACTATCCTGGAAAATCCAACTGTAAAGAAAACCACCCACAACCAACCACAGAGGCATCACGTTCAAACACAAACATCGTGAAGAATTGAACTCTTATCGAGCACTTGACTAATTACAGTGACTCCGGCGTGACACTCGGCTCTCTCTGTCACATTCACAGCCCGTCTTCGTTTGTAACCGCTGCCGCTCTGTTTTATTGAGCAACATTTAATTCTCTCCTTTCGCCTCCTGTCATTCGATTCTTTGCTCTGTCCATCCTCGTTCTCCTCTCCGTCTCATCAGTTTACGGATCAATGGCTGGTGAGGGAAAAGGTGACCTTCCTCCTCTGACCAATAGCCGGGCTCGGAAAGAGACTGCACCAGCGATAGGAGGAGCAGTGGTGTAGACATGAGCTCGACACAAAGTTAAACGCTGTGCTCTCGAACAGGCAGACCGGGATCCTATGGTGTCTTTGCTGATAAAGTGGATGCCCTTTGCTGTTTGCACCGCTCAGCATAAACGTGTTCCTGTCCTGACTCAGGAACACATACGATTAGGTTTAACACTGGAAAGGGCATGAATTTCAAGTAGTGAGGTCCAGAAGGCGTCTCTTACAGGCTAATTTAGTTCGGTCTTGGTGTGTTAACTGTTTGAAGTTTGTCCTTCTTAGAGGTGATCAGAAATCCAAAATATCTCTGTTACAACTTGAAAAATTGATTACATGATTAGCTATTGAAAATATGTACGGTCATTACGGGAAATCTGGCATAATTAAAATATGCTAAAACTTGTAAAAACAGCATAGCATTGGTTTTGAGTAGTGAAAATGTGATATGGCTGAACTAGGGTTGTCAAAGGCTTATTAATCGAGACTAAAACTACTTTTCCTGAATCGTTTTACAATGATCTTGATCTATGTTTGAACTAGTATTGAACCACATGGTAATAAAGAAACTCTAATCATTTCGTGTTGAGAATGTCTAAAACAAAAAGAGTGTTGTTTTAGGGCGTGTGAGGATTTTCCTTAGAAATAGAGTTTGCAATTTTAGTATTTCACAACACTTGGATGACCAACCCCATGGATGACCTAATTAACTCTTGAAATATTGTTCTCTAATGACAGCAAATGTTCGCTCCTGAGAGGCACGCACAATAATTTATGAGTGTTCTGGGGTCAGCACAGACATGAGCCCTCTCCCTCATTTCTTGTGCATGGGAGCGATGGGCTGTGATTGGTTGGTGGCTGCAGGGCAGACTGAATTATTAAAACATGCTTTATCTGGCTGTAAATGCCCACTGACTTTGACTCTTTAGTGTTTTCCACTTCCTCTTCCCTTTCTAAGCCTCTGCCTCCATTTAGGAACCAAGGGACCGGGAAAAGAGGGCACAAGAGGGAGAAAGATTGATGTGGTCTGTTTTGATGGGATGGTAGATAGATGGAGGAGATTTTTGTGAAACGGAGATGGGTATTGGATAGTGGGATAAAGTGCACCACAAGCACTTCTCTGCCCTGCACCTACGGCACACACCTGCCTTACAGTCACACTAAGAATAGATTCTCTGCACTTAAAAGTGTATTTGTCAAACCCACAGGGACCAGTTTTGCAGGGGTCATAAGAGAGCTGTTAAACCACCAAATGGGTTTTAGTGACGAGAAGCTAGATGAGGAAGGCTGGAGAGGAAAGAAAGAGTTGTTTTCATTTTGTATCAATAATTCAGGGTGTGTATTATCTCCTGTTGTGTGCAGATGCTGAATTCATGCCTCAGCGATTTTACCAGCGGCGAAACAAGTGTGTAAATATGAAGGAAAACAACAACGCACAGCAAACAGGAGCATTAGTGGTCATTTAGGCTGTTTCTTTGCACAGTGATGTTGGTAATGTAGCTGTAATGAATAAGACAGCTCTGTTTATACTGTCACTTTAACTAGCTCTGTTAGTCTTCTCAATTTACTGTGTTTGTGTTTCACCATAAAAGCAAAGGCACATATGTTCAGTAAAATGTGTAATGGGAGAAGCCTTTACTTGTTTTCAAGTTCAGACAATGATAGGCTTTTTGACACAAGGGTTATCTAATAATAATGCATTTGTGTAATTTAGAACATTTCCATACTCAATGGTATGTCACAACTTGGGGCATTCAGTCATTCTGCACATACACGGCAAGTTGGGTGAGATGCCCAAGGACAGCCTTGCTCAGCATGCAGAGGTATGATCAAACCCTCAACCTTTGGTTTGGTGGGCAGAAGCTTCTGAGATTATAAGACGCACCACTAACTGTTCCGTTGGGCCTGTTACTGTAATATTTGGATAAGAGACCGCTGGGAATACCAGGTGCCACAGTGTGGCAGTAGGGACTGTCTTTGCACCTTTGGGCAGGACACTTCACCCACCTTGCCTCCAGTGTTGAAGTACACGGGTGTATGAATGAGAGAAGGTTTGTGAGAGTGAATGTGGGAAAACAGGGATTAGTCCATACAGGAATAGAAATTAGTCCATGGCTGCAATCCAGCGTGTTTACAGCATGTATATCATGTATGTTCATCATCACTGTCCCCAACATATAAACCAGCATCTATGCAAAATGAATATGCAAATCACCACTGCTTGTTTCTGAGATAAATTATTTTGGTGACACCAGAAAACCCCCAGAAGCAGCAAAACGTATAATTGGGGTAATATTGGCAGATTCACTGCTCTATTAGCTCAAAGCTTCTACAAAACATATCAGTGACATATGGCCGAATGCAAACTGTAATGTATCACAGAAAATCATGTTAATACCAGACCAGAGCGTGCAATGACAAACCACTGCTCGATGGCTAGTGGGTTTTATTACAGTACTACTTTGCCTTGATATATGCTGCATGTTTTAATCTAATTTTGCAGCAATAGTGTCCGTTTGTTTTAGGTCTACTGAATGTATTCAGACTGTAATCATGGACAGGAACATTTTTTTTCTGATAATTTTTTTCTAAGTTGCAAAACGTATTTATGTAAAGTGGACTAAACTGCTCAGGGGCCTGTCAATCAAAAGAATGAACAGCGCTGAACCCGTGATGCACGTGGGTCGTCTATTGAACTTAATGCTTTGAAAGTGGTAGTTAAAATGATTTGCCTCAGTCCTTTCTTTCCTCTTTTATAGGGTGATCATCTGTTGCCGGGTAAACACCACTCTTTTTGGTGCCTTTCGTCCCTTATTTATCTGCATTTGACAGACACAAAGGGATACACTGATTTATCTACTGTGTTGTCATTATTCAAGTCCAATTTAGTGTTTCAGTCTTGATTTATGATAAGACGTATACAGGGAGAGGGAGAGCACTCAGCCTCTACAGAAAAATACAAACAAAACAAACAAACAAAACAAATAAGTCCATAAGTCCATTTAAAACATTAAAAACAGGCATTTTTTTGTGGCACCAAAGTATCCAGTTTTGCAATGTCCTTAAAATATATTCCATCTTTGGGAAGCAAAATAGCCAACCTGCTTGACATTGTTGCCATGGTATTTTTTCATATTGGCCGGCGTGTGTTTTGTACGGGGTCACATAATCTTTTGTCTCCTTCACATAAGGCTGTACGTGTCCTGTGGAGCAGCAGAAAATAACGTCAGAGTTGAGTTGACGCTGCGCTAGACAAAATGTAATCCTTCTGACAGATCGATAAACGTCCTCTCCAACAATAGATGTCGGCCTTTAGATGCAGCGGTGACGGGACAGCTGCTGATATAGGAGCGGCCCTGATTAGATTGGACCCAAGCCAGAGCCTATTTGTTTTCACCAGCGGCTCCTCCAATCATCTGCCCGCTCTCCCCCAAGTCTCTGGAGCTGCTCAACAGATGCACTGCTTAACTCTGGTTGCATTTGGCCGCTTCAATTCTCCATTTGCCCTTCCCTCTTGGGCAATTACAGGAAGCTGAGCGGGAAAACCAGACCATAGTCATTAGCTTTTCTGTCTATGTGGGAGTGTGTGTGTGTGTGTGTGTGCGCATCAGCTAATAAACCCAGGTGGTTGGCTTTAAGAGTTGAAAAAAATATTTGTTTCCTGCCCACAGCAACAAGCAGGGATCAAAGTAATTGGACGTTTTGGTTCACGCTTGGGCGGTCTAAAAGTGGTCATATCCAAGTGTGCTTTTTATTTCCCTCAACTGTACTGGTAAATGCCGCACACATTCGTTTAACCACTCGCTCTCACTCAGAAACATATTTTTCACGTCGTGTTGAATAAAACATGGGGTTAAAAAGTGTGTCAAAGTCTAAGCGCTCTGAAAATGAAAGATAGGTGATTTCTCTTCTGTGCTGCATAAGATGTGTTTGGTAAATTTAGATGTTCGGGTGTCGTTGTTGTTCTTGAGAGGCCTCGCTGTCACGATAACATTTTGAAGTACGATATATTGCTGCAAGAAAATATCCCGATACACGATAATACTGAAACCATAGCCTGTATATATAAATGGACGTAGCTAACCTGCTGGCCGCCACGTTCGAAATAGGAAGTGAGCGTGGGTGCGCTTCCGGCTCCATCGGCTCCAATTCACTTCACGTTGAAAAATTATCACCCCTCTCTCTATAACTGATGCAGTGAGCCTCGTCATTTTGGTCTTAAAATGTTCGTATTAACCCGTTCTACATGATCCTGGTATTTTTATTTTGGTATTGTGTCCGTAAATCAAGATATGAACATTAATAACAGACGCCTTCTTTCCCCGAGGTCACTCCCGCTAGCGTTAGCAACAGGTTTGATTGACAGCGTTGCTAAGCGCCCACTCCGTACTAAACCAGCGGTGCGGGCGGGAAGGGACGTTACCTTCATCAGCCTCGTTCTGGATTGGCTCTTTGGTTGCTATGATTCTCGGGGTCGGAATTCTGGCTCTTTGTTGCTATGATTCTCGGGGTCGGAATTCCAAATATGGAACTCGGCTCCAAATTCGCCCCTGTAACTGCTCCAGCCTCGATGAGCTTCATTTGACTGGAGCCAAACGCTATAAATTTTTATATCATTGACACAATAACTCTGAAACATGAACCTTTTTCGAAGTAAGCCAAATTGTAAAAAATGTAGCCGTCTATACATAAATACTACAACTAAACACTTAAGAAATTAGTTCTGTTATTTATGTTTTACTAATTATTTGACCAACAGCTCGAATATTATCAAACAGGCTTAACACTACCACAAAAAAAAAGTAACAAATGGTACACACACTATTTCTTGAGCCTGAAAAAGTATTGTTCTTTCCATCATATATTGAACGATGTGTGGATATAGTAATTATCCTGACAGGCCTAGCTGTCGAGTTTTTTCTTAGGTCTTCTCCATAGCTGCCTGTTTCTGCCTTGTTGGAAACTGCTTATTCCACTGCCTGATGTCGAACTTGAGACACATTTGATTAACCCTGGAGTCTTACATGCTGTAGAATAGATCCATCTGCAGCAGGAGGAGAAGGCAGAGAAAAGAGCAAGGCCAAGGGTGATGGGTAGAAGAGAGTGGAACAGGAAATTGGGAGATGGCGGCATAGGAGGTTATTAGAGGAGGTAATGAAGAGGGAGATAGAGTATCAGGCTTATGTTTACTGTGGCTCGCTGGATTTAACAGAGGTTTATTATGATAGTATCTTCTTTTTGTATAAAGAAATACAATAAGCTAAATATCCTCTGTTTACATGGTATTTCTATTATAGTGTTTTTGTGTTGTTTTTAATACACAATGCCCACAAAGCCTTTGAAATTGTCCCTGTACACAGCCATCTTTCCTATTTATATAACTATGTTGGCCTTGGCCTGAAGCGACAGCGACTGTGTGAAATGCCTGGCTATGAAGTTATATTTTTGGTACCAAATTGCTCAGGGTTTTGGGGAAACCTGTCTGGAGCAGTGAGAAAATTTGTGCATGTTTAAAGATGATGTTGCGCTCAGGGAAAAAATTGTGTCGACCCAGAAGAAGCTACTCAAGGAAAATGTGCAAAGAAAGATATACCCTGACCTTATTTTAGGATAAAGTGAAGTCAGGGACACAAAAACGGGCCAACATTAAAAGGTTAAACTAGTAAATAAAATATTTTGGCAGATCTATTTTTGTTTTTTATTTAACTCTAAAGCTACCATCTGTGATTAGACTGGCCGACCCACTCTGGTGTATTGGTCTACCTTACTTCTGTCTGATAGTGTGCCAGCTCTGGCCTGACAGAAGAAGACCAGAGAACACAGGTCTTGGAAAGAACAAAGGCCAGGTGAACAGGTCTATAAATAAACAGGGGATAAGGGGAAATTCTTTTTCACAGACACTGTCAAAAAATATATTCAAAAGGTATATTGCAGCAGCAGGATTTTGTGACAAAATGTGAAGGCTGCATTCTGTCTGTGGCTAATAGTAATGAAAGTATGGAAGCTCTGCTTGGCTGCACTTGGTTTTACACCCCAGCTTCACTGAAAAAGCTTTTCTAAAGCTGTGCACACGCCCAAAAATCAATACATGTGGATATTAACAATGTGCTAAAGGGTTTGTGAGAGAACTAGGATGAGTTAAATAGTTACTTACTTCCTCCTTCCTGGTGTGAAAATAAGGCACCGTAAAGCTACCATCTGTAAGTTTATTTGTGTAAATCAGCTGGTAAGACATGTCGCCGCAACATCTCGTGACCCTTCTGAAGAAGAATGCAGAAGGCATCTGAAATGTCAAGGTGTAAACAACACACTGGTCTGTTAAACAGAACCTTTATTTGGTAGTAGCATTTCTCTTTAAACCTAAGCCTGTGTTGGCTTGACAGCATGACACTAGGTGTGGAAAGCCAGGAGTTAGCTACTGTCAGGATCCTCTTTTGGACTGTTTTCCCTGTATATCTCCCCACAGACTTTTGTTTCAGTATGAAAACTGAATAAATTTAAATAGACTTTTTGAAACGTGTATTTTCTTCAGAAGATCTTTTGTTGTTTGTGTGTGAGGATTAGAACAAGCACCTGTGTGTTCCATTCATTGATTTATTTCAATGATTAAATTAATATATTAATTATGCTATTAGTTATAAATTAATTAATACCTGCCCAATGATAATAATTAATCTAGAACTAGATTTAGCTATAGCACTTTTTATGTATTCTGTATCCTTGTATGTATTGCAGTTTTCTGAATTAGTCTGTGATAGTGATAAATGTATAGGTTAGCGACGAGCGGAAGAGATGTTAAGCTTGAACCCACAGCTCGTCACAGGCTTCGATCTTTGAAGCAGAAGGTTTCGAGGAAGTGCTTCAGAGCATTGCTTCAGATCACGTGACCTCTGCAAATGGAGCTTGGTTTTGGTTCTGCCCATGTATTTTTATGCGGTGTTTCAAAACAATGAGGCAGAAGTTCATTGACTCGTGAGGTTTCAAATTCCCCATCACTAGTTTGGAGTGTTAGAGTGAAACTGCCCTGTCTCTGTTCATAGCTAACGTCATCATGGATCGTTATGCCCCTAAATCAGATTAGGATAAATTTCCAGTGTTTCAAGCCAGTACCATCAAATTGAAAATGGTTTCTGGATGGAAGCCGAAATGTCTTAATCAATCAAAAAGTCTCCAGATGACCACTGCTGAAACCGTCTCTACAATAATTATAGAAGGAATATGCACAGTACAGTACAGTACAGTTTTTGGCTACTCTACCCACCTCTGATGAAATCTCAGTATAATTATGTGTTTGCCTTAGAGTGTAATTAACTGGCATCATTGTGGACTTGTGGGGTATGGTTCGACTACATCTTTACTAAAAAAAAAAGGGGGTAATGTATTTGTAAACACCATGAATACATAATTAAAAATGTCTTGGAAAATGACTTCAAGCAAATGTGTCAACACTGCTGCTTGCTACAGAGAAATTTCTAAATGAAGATTTGCATAAGTCAGTAGACTTTTCTCTATTACCAAGATGTTTCAGATCAATATTGTGCTTTACAATGAACAAAATGTAATATGATCTACATTTGATATAGTAATACTAAATACTCAGAAGAAAAGAATGTCTTCTTTAATATAAATGATTCAATTTCAATATATCATTAGATCATTATATTATTACATTCAATTGTTTATGGATATGCATTTTTAAAGAGCAGAGGAAACTGGGACAACGCTTCGTCTAGACTCATAACACACCCACACAGGATGAGAATACACAAACCCTTGATCTGGTGCTCTGCTTTTGACTGATGTGACACAGGATAAGAGGGAAAGTTACAGCCGAAGGTGGTCTGATTTTTATTCAAATGAGATACAAATTCACAAAATGAAATCTGTGTTACACACTCATCTTTGGGTTCTCATTACTGGGAGGACAAGGTGTACTTTTTACATCCAAATGGTAAAAATCTTATCTTATCAATGCAACAGACTATTTTTCATGAGCGCCCTGTTTAGACCTGCTGTGTTTCAGAGACTGCAAATGGAAACTAGCTATTTAGCTATAATCTGGTGCGGAACATCTGTTTTAATGAGCTTAATGTCTCCGTACGTTGACCTTTCAAATAAAGACTAAACTAAACTAGACAACAATAATAAAATAATAATTCCAATTAAAGCCGCACGCAGCGATAAAGGCCCACTCCATCCCTTGCGACTGCGGGGTAGATGATGCCAAGATGATGCCTCTTGTCCCAGCCTAGATTGCTCCTCCCCCCAAAATCAATGTTTATATGTTTCTACTCCTTTCATTCCAATGAGAGATTTTCTGACATTGTCTGGCCAGCGCGGTTGGAGATAGAGGTGTGCCCTCATTGGGTTTTTTGTTCATGTCTACCAAATTTCAATAGTCTACGACAAACAATTTTTTTTCATCCCAGTTAACCAAAACCCATGTATTTCTATGTTAAATGCTGGATGTTGCCATGGCAACACAGTTGCAAATAGAAGTACGTCGTCATTGGCTTTATTGTTCAGTATGGCATGGCGAAAAACACATTTTTTTCAGCCCCATAGGCGTTACTGCGCCTGAGTGTTTGGTCAAAATTTTGTTAATATTCAGGGGGTCAAAATTGGCCTCAGTCTGGCAACAATAATAATAATGTAAACGTTTTTTTTTTTACATGATTTTTCTATATTAAAGGAAATAGAGAGCCATTTTGTTAGATAGCACCTAGATTTGCATATCATTGCGTTCAGCTCACAAATTCGCACACTTGGTCTATTGGCTTTTTCCAAACAAAACTGTCTTTAAGAGATTTTTTTTTTTTTTAATTCATCAGGACAACACCCAAATTCGTATTCAAAATGTAATTGATAATCTTTAATTGCACATGGGTTTAGCATCTTATAGCCAAATTTCAAGTGTTTATGATGAAAACTGTCTGAGGAGATGTCCTAAGTACGATGATGTGTGCTTTTGTGATTCCTGGGTTTGAGCCAATATGGCCGACTTCCTGTACGGTTTAGGGTGGGGCCATAATATAATTTTTTGCTTGTCCTAACCTTTCTATTTTTTGTGCCAAGTTTCAGATTTTTACGTTGATATTTTCCGGGTCGGGCTTCCATTGGCCCCATGAAAATCAAAGTTTGAGGTGGCGCTACTGAACTGTCTTTCATAATTTTTTCTCATCAAGTTCTAATTTTTTATACTAGTCACTGGCATGTTCAGACTTGTTTAATACTTAATTTTTGTGATTTTTGTGGCTCCTGGCACGGTTTTAATTAGTCCCTCGCCCTGAGGATGTCCTCGGCTCGGGCCTAATTACATATTTGAACATTCAAAACAGGTGGTGGTGGTCAGAAAAGCCACAGACACATTTGTCACTCAGACGCACAGCTGGATTTACTGCCCCTGTTGAAAGCAATCAGTTTGTTCATATAAAAGCTACTACATCCTCTATATAACCTTTATAACACTCTTGACTCCAACCTTAACCCTAATCCTTTTCTCCCGTATTTGCAATTATCTTTCCATAAGGTATATCTATTGGGACAAGATTTACGAGCCCCAAGAACTCTTCACTTTATATGCACTGGGTGGAGTTGTGTCAAAGTGGAGAGGTAATTATTTGCTTGGCCAGTCTTAAGCCTCTCAAGGACGTCGTGGACCATATGTGTGTGTTTGGATGTGTGTCATGACAGGGCTGTGGCAGTGCCCTTGTATACGCATGCAGCATGTTTAGTAGCTTGTGATTTATACCTTTGCATCATCGCGCCACGATGTACACAACGCAGGTGGTTACACAACTCATCCAGTGTGTGTAGTACAACAATGGCTGCTGTGACTTTGCCCCTGTGGACATTGTGTGCACCTCAGGGAGTCACTGAGGAGAACTGAGAAGGAGAGGAGAGAAACAGAGACAAAAATAATGGTTGAGTTTAGGAAGAGTTTTAGTTTTAACAATTTGAAACATGAAATCCCACTTTTGAATACCATGATAAAAATCCCAGTTACTTTGGAAAATATTCACTTATGGCATTGTAGTTTAATTCCGTTTCAACTGAGAACAAATATCTGCAGCATGTTCCTGGAAACCACAATCACATTTATAACTGAAAGACTAACCAGAAGTTTAAACCAGAACTGAAGCAGACCAAGGCTAAGTCAGGATCCAGGTCGGGAGCTAAAATATATATATTTGAATGTAGGATGGATTATTTTTGTCAACCTGAGCTGACTGCAAACAAGACTTATTTTTGTTATATTAGCATAAAACAAATACAATTCTTTCACAGAGTCAATTTGGCCACAGTATGACAGCGCTCTCGCCTTTAGAGACTCATCAATCGTGCAAGATCACCCGATCATCACCACCTCAGCAGACAGATAATGTTTTACTTTCTACGCCAATAAAAATGTTTTTACGGCTGCTCTCTGGGGCACTGCTACCTGTTTTTTTTTTTTTTTATATTTGGCACTGACTTGTATCTGTAAGTGTTTGCGCACCCTTGCAGACTACAAAGTGGGCACGAATTGGAATTCATTGTGCCATTATAGTGTGAGGGAAAGCAATATGTTTTAGCTGGTGAGCGCGCATACATAACCGGGATAATATTGTACCGTGAAGTGTGCGTAAATGCAATTTCATGGTGTCATTTCCGGGTCGCATATATGCCAATGTGGTGCAGTCATAAATCTGAACCAGAGGATTTTGAGTGATAGTCTCGGGCAACTGCAGCAGAGAGAGTGATAATAAAAGCAGCCGGCTCAAGGTGGCTCCTGCCAAGTGGCCAATGATTAGACCAGAGTGGAGGAGAGTCGCTTTGAATGGCCCCTCATCTCTGCTTCATTCTCCTCCAGAGGCTAGTTTTCAGCTACCAGCAGCATCACTACTGCACTGTCATGTGGCTCTCATAAACGCCTGTCACGCTAACAAATTTTGAAGTACAATATAGTGCTGAAATAAATATAGAAGATACAATATTCATACTAATCAAACGATAATACTGAAACTGTTAGGGAGAATAAGTGTCGACCTAACGAGTCCTAGAGCTGTAAAGAGAGGCAGGAGACTCTGGATGTCTGAGGCAGCAGAAGTGCACACAGAAGAACACTGCACGTTAGTACCGGCCATTCAAGTCTGACTGCGCTTCCACACAAGGAGCTTTAAATAAGAGATAAACGGCTGAGATAAAATGAGAAGTACATAGCAGACCACTGATGAGAAGTACATAGCAGACCGCTTCAGTGAGACGAGCTGACCGGGGAAACTGATAATGTGAAAGGAGGGCAAATTCTGTAATAGCTGGATGACGCCACAACCACAGAGACATGTCAACTATGAACTGGAGGTGTCCTTGCTAAGACTATGCAGGGGATGCAAAATTCCACAACAGAAACCAAACCGTAAAGCAGAATTATCCTCAAAAAAGTACTCTACATGCACAATATCGTTAAAAATCGTTGTTATCGTGATAGGCCTGCTCTCTTGGTTTAGGTTCAAGAGATTATTTTGAAGGTATTGTTGTGATGTGGCGTGTCACCTCGACCTAAAAATGTTAATGCAATCATTCTCTTTTATTATTGGTTTGATAATCTCTGGATAGTTTTTCATTCTCATTCCCACGCGAAAGGAGATAACAACATGTCTGCCATACTCTAACTCTGAAGTCATTTTTTTTCAGAATTAAACTGTTAACAGTAGTGTTAATGAACACTACTGCAAAAATAAATTAGTTAAAATGGTCAGACATAGGCGATTTGTTTTATGTTTATAGATTATATGCTTCTTGTGCCGTGTCCTTCTTGAACTTTTCGGTGTGTTTACTTTCTTATAGACGTCTTAAAACTTCGATTAACTAGGCTATATAAGGCTTCTTCTTGACATATGATCCTCTCCTTTGTTTTTTATCCCTATTGATACGGTGGCCAGTTCAGTTTTTGATGCAGCTGCTGCTTGTGTATGCAGTCTTTGTTTACGGCTTTGTGTGTGTATTGACCCTGCAGCATCGATCCAGCATAACAGTGGGGAGGTCCTGCTCATAATCTCCAGGCATCCTGAAATGGAGCAAAGGCAGCTTGGTCATCCAGGTCTGCAAATACACTCTGTAAAATGGAAATAGACTGTATCATCTGCTCCCTGTGGCCACTTGCTTATGTGAAAAATTAGTCCTCAGTGCTTGCCATTAGTCTGCCTGTGCCAATTTATGACTAATGTATATCACAAACTGACCTCGCCTCCTTGACTTATTGATTCTTCCTGAAGTGGGGCTCCTAATACAGCTCCTCTCTAATGCTGGCGGAGGTCCAAGATGAATAAACTTCAGCACATGCAAACTGTGGCTGTGGAGGTTGCACCAAGGTGAGGCCGGTTCTGTTTGACTGGTCTGAGGGCACCTGATGGAGTGGTTCCTATAGGGCCCTCTCCCACTGGTCATTATGTATGTCTGAAAAGCTGCTGCATTGCAGATGAAGACATAGATGGAACTGGAAGAGTGCTGGGAATAAAGAGATGTGGATTAGAAGGAGAGATGTTTGAATGTTTATAAAACTAGATTTACTGGTTTCAAAGAGTTAAAGAAAAGATGGGGTCACTAGTGAAACAGTCACAAATGGTAGAAAAAGATCATAGACCTGGACCATTTCAGCTAAATAACTTCTAAATAACTAAACAACTTCATAATTAGTCCTATGCTAAGCGATTAGTAGCCTATATGATGAAGTAAACACAGAGAATAAATAATATATACAAATCTAGGCTTATAGGCAGGTGGGTCATTTATATAAAACATACTAATTTCATATTTTACAGTTAAAAACGCTGTGCACAGACAGATCCGTGTGTAGTGGTCCTCCTGTCCCTCCCACCCCACTCTCTCTCCTCCTTATACACTCCGCTGTCTCCGCTCACCTCCTCAGTCTCGTTTACCGTTACCGGAGAGTCGCGTGCATCTGTGTGGCTTTAACAGCAGAGGCTCCCGCTCTCCCCCCCCCTTCCTCTTCTCTGCCCCGGATCCCCCCCCCCCGCCATTTCCCTTCTGAGCCTGGAATGTCGAGCAGCGGCTCGAGCTCGTCCTCGCGGAAGGAGTTCGACGTGAAGCAGATACTCCGGATCCGATGGAGGTGGTTCGGCCACACCGCGTTGTCTCCGACCCACTCCCCGCCGCTGGAGCACTTCGCCGGGAGGAGAGCGGGCGGTAGCCCCGGGGACAGAGCGTCTGTAAGCGGCTGTAGCGGCTCTGCTCCTGGCATCAGCGGTCCGAGCGGTCTGGTGACCAGCGGGAGCGCTGGTTCTAACCTGTGCCACGGGAACAGTAGCAGAAAGTTTGGAGAAGCCGCGGGGAGTCGCTCCGGAGCCGGAGCAGGGAGCTGTCCCCGCTCTCTGAGCCAGCCCGAGTGCAGAAGCTCCACCGCGGGCGTTTCGTGGGACTCACCTCCGCCACACCGACGCCCTCGCCCGGTCTCGTGCATGGAGCCGTCGGGAGATCTGCCACCGGAGCCCTCCGCCCAAGTTCGGCTGGAGGAGGAGGCTTTGGCTGCGGGTACAGCGGCCGCGGGCACCGAGGA
>KN469539.1:72347-102636 GCA_000787095.1 Periophthalmodon schlosseri
AGGACAACAACAACAACCCCGCCGAAACGGACTCCAGCTCGTGCAGGTAGGCGGCCCGCACCACTGGCGCGCAGAAAAAGTTTTGAATCTGCGCGGAGGTCGAGAAGGCTTATTTTCCTAAGTCATATTTGTTGTGATAGCGTAATAGACCATGATAAGTTCATTAATTTGCGGCATTCATGTGACATGTGGAATGTCATGATATCAGCCTGGCTTCATGTGGATGTGGTGAACCACCACTGAACAGAGATGGGATTTTCCGAAGCTCGAACTGCGGCTCTGGAGTGAGTGCTGTCCTTTGCAGCGGTGGTCACTGGCCAACATGAGACCTTAACAAAGTAACGCCATGCTTTCAGACTGTAGGGCACTGAAAGGAAAATGAAATTCTGCACAACACTCAACATCATTCTTTGCATTATGTTTGGGGAAAGGCATTTTTCCAACTGCTTTGGTTGGCTTTAGTGTTAACGCATTGCTGAGTACAGTTTACCACCATAATACCGATAGTGCCAGCACAGAAACAGCAAATTGTTTTCATCTTATTTAGTCAAATCTGCCCATTGACAGATTTGGAGCTTTGTCACAGTTCACGACTGTAACATGTTCCTTATATCTCCTGCTTTTGCTCAGATCATTCCTGCATCATACAACACTGGAGGCATTGGACAGTGTGTAATGCAGTCACATGAGCTCTGGTACTGTGTACAGTCAGAGCACACAGGGGCTGAGTCTCAAATGGGATCATGGCGAGAGATGTGCACTGAATCCCAGAGTGGATGGACAGTGATCTGAAGCCGACCTATCGCTTCCTTGCGACGCTCTCAAATGACAACACAATCTCTTGCACAATACATCACGCAAGCTTTTGTCCCTTAATAAATCTCATGAGGAAGACTAAATGTGTAAACAGATCTGACGTATACTGTACACTTGGTTGAAAATGTTGAACCTAGGACAGTCGACAGTTGGCTTCACAGTGAACTTGTTACTTGTTCCTCTCCCTTTCTGTCTCTGCTGTTCTCTGGTCCATGTTTGAACGGCTGCCAGGCTCAATTAAAAGCACAGAAAAGACATTCTTTCCTGCACTTCAAAGTCTTCTCCTCTGGCAGCGTTTAGCTGTGCCTTGTCTGCACACACACACACAGAGACAACCGTGTAGTGGGGCCGGCCTCCTGTGGACCCACCTCCCGCGCTGGCCAAACACCTCACCTCAGAGATATGAACAATGTTGAAGAGGACAGCGGGAGAGTGATGGATGAGATTGGTCTTACGGAACTGAGTGAGGAGGTGGTGTGGACAAGAATAGGTACCATTCGTTTAGCATTTAATTTCAAGTCACTGTTACACTTGATGATTTTAATTTGTGCCTTAAAGGTCAATTTATGAATAATAACTTAAGCGTGTTCCCTGCTGCCAAAGGGTTTTGCGTCCCCTTTTCATATTCAGACACGGGTGTTTGGATAAAACTGTCACAGTGCATGTGTTTGTGACGTAGCAATAACCAAATCTCACGGTCCTGAACTGGAGCAAAGGAGCACATCTATGTATCCACAAAAAAACAATGCATTTTGGTGAAAGAGCTTGTAATTCATTGATTTGGAATAGGTTTTTTATTCCTTGTGCCATTAAACACCTGGGAGAATGCTGGCTTTGTATGGTTATAGGCTTTGCTGCTGCAGACTTTTAATTGGCATCTTCTTTAAACTGAGGGAAATTTATCTGTCTCTTTAGTCCCAGTAATTGGACCATTAAGAGTGTTTGTCCGCTCGTGGTGAAGTACAGTGGAGTGAATGAAAAAGAGAAGGCAGAAGAAATATGTGTGAGAGCGACACAAACAAAAGGACGGCTTTACAGAGCAGCTGGCCCCGCTCTCCTCACAGATGTGTCTTTGTTTCAGAATCACTTTGTGCTCATGGACTCAAAGCTCCTGTCTCCTCTTTGTCCCCGCGTCCTTGTGCATGGGCGATATGGGTGATATGGGTGTTTATGTGACGTTGTGTGCAGGACGTCCAACAGCAGCGTCACACTGTCCTCCTGTGTGTCCATGGAGCCATGCGCCTGTCCAGAGGAGAGCCTTTTCACCGCCCTGTCCCACGCCGACGTCACCTTCCGCAAGATGGAGGGCTACCTGCGCTCCCGCCAGCTTTGTGACGTCATCCTGGTGGCAGGGGAGAGGCGGATACCTGCGCACAGGTAAACGGGCTCATCATCTGTCCAGTTACTCTGAGAGCCAAGTTGTGATTCAGATTACAATAACGTTTCAAATTAAAAGTACATCAAAAAGTCCTCATTCTGTATGATGAAGGATCCAGATTTATTTTAGATTTAGTGACATACTGAAAATATCATCCAACCCAACAGACCCAACTGATCAAAGCAGCAAATACATGGTGTAGGTAAAGATTCAGCCATACTTCTGTTGTCTTGAAATGTGAGAAAAATTGACCAGTTCCTTTTATTCATTTTTAACTGCCCACGCAAAGTCATGTGAGCCTGTGTGAATCATGCTTCATTCACACAAACACTTGTCATCTGTCACACAGCAGCGGTGGTCTCTGTCTCTCTTTCTCTCACTCTGTTCCTCCCTCTCTCTGCTCTCCCGCTCTCTTCTTGTTCTCTCTCTCTCTCTCCCTCTCTTTCTGTCTGTGATCACTATAGCAGCAGGAGGCTCGTTCTCTAAGATGAGGCGGGAAAGCGGCCTCCTCTAGCCCAAAGACACTCTCTCTCTCTGCCCTCTCTGCCTCTTCCTTCTGCCTCATTTGGTCCAGGCCTCCGGGCGCAGATGGTGGCATACAGACGGATGACCCGCTGTACAAGAATCCTAATGGAGCGAGCATTTTTGTACAACGTTTGCATTCGATTGATTTATTCACAGACTTTCCGGGAACACCTCCTGCAGTAAAATGCATTGTACACTACATGCTGAGTAGGCCACTTGTGTAACTACTACAGTTGGAGTCAGAGATACACTGTGTACTTTCTATTAAAAACAAATTCTCTTCTAAGTTTTGTTCTTATAGTTTTGAGGTCTGCAACCTTTAACACCAAAAGAGCCTCATTGGCCCATTTCAAACCAAATGAAAGTCAGAAAGAGCCATATGTTTTTTACAAGTAACGAGACGAAGTGATTCATAAATTAATTTAAAAGAAGTAAGTCAGCTATTTGCGGCTTTTAACACATTATAAAGAATATATAACATTTTGTATTTATGAACTTTATGGACTTATTTGAAGTGTTTTTAAGGGGTCTGGGGGTTTTGAGCAAGTTATATGTAATTTCCTGCATTCTAGTGCATTTTATGTGTAATATCTACTCTACAAAATGATCATTATTCTTTCTGATTTTATGGATGCGATTTGCTCAGATGAATAGTGAAAAAAAATGTAAATAATATATATATACTGGTATATATATATATATATATAATCTTTGGTATGCAACAAACACTGTCAAATTTTTTCTTTTTTCTCAATCAAAATGCAAAGAGCCGCACTGGAGGCTTTAAAGAGCCGCATGTGGCTCTTTAGAGAGTGTTTGCAGACCCCTTTTATAGTTCTACTGTTCAAGTGAAAGCACATCAGTGGTGCGTTTCTTTACAGTGTGTGTAACTGATTAACATCATGTTAAATCAGTTTCACATGGACGCTTAAAAGAAAACAAAAAAAACACATTAGTGATTTTGAAATGGCTGCTTACACATATTATAACCAAAAAAAAAATTACCTCTCTACATACTAAAATACAATAACTTGCATTAGTATTGAAAAATAAAAACCCAAATGAATTCTTGTAGATTGGCAGAATAATAGTGATTTTTTTTAACCTTTGTCCCGTTATCCTGATGTTTTGGTTGTTTTTTCCACTCTTGCATCACTCCTCACAGCAAGACACTATGGCCTCTTTTCCTGAATCCCTCTCTCCTGTTTCCTGCTTTTCGTTGTTGTGGCATTTCGTCAACTTAACGTTCTTTCCATTTGCACTCTGACATTTGGACTAGTCGTCTCTTTCACAGCTAGGCAAATGAGTATTTCTATTGTGCGTTGAGATTTATTCAGTGCATTTCTATTCAAAGGCTTCGAGACAGATGATATTTCCAGATAAAGTGTATTAGTGATGAAACTCAGATTAAAAACAAAAAAAGACGTTTGGATTTAGTAACAGGCCTGTCACGATAACAAATTTTGAAGCGCCATATATCGCTACAGAGAAATATTGCGATAAACGATAATATTGAAACTACTGACGCAACGCAGGGTAGTCCCAGTAAATCTAATTTAACATGTACGGTATCATTAAAAGCTGCAACAAATAAATAGAATGAACCAATAGTTAGTCATAGAAGTTAATTATTCTACCCTCTACAGCTCAAATCTTATCATAGTACATAAAAATGGCTCCGTCTCCCCACTATTACACGGTAAAAGTACACACGATAAATACTGGACCCCAACGATAAGCCGATATAGTAATTATCATGACATCTGTTTAATAACGGCACTGTCTTTGTTATAAAACGTCTTTGGGCATGTGTTTCAGAGCCTGTGTAGTCCAGATAACAATATTTTTACCTTTGACCGGTCACGCTTATTCCGATCATCGCTGCAGCCCGAATTGAAAAATGAAGGCATCAACACTACCTGAGCTGAGAGATGAGAGAGATGGGACCTGACTGGAATACTGGCAGAACGACCTCTTGCTGACTATAGTGTGTTTTGACATATTTGTCGGAAAACACGCGCACACAGATTCAGAATTGCGATTTTCCGCTTAAGGCCATCTGTCAAGGTCCCTTCGTCACATCCAGTAATGAGTTATTAATACACACACTCCACCGTACTCTGTCGGTTTGTAGAATAAACAACACCACATCTGTGCAGCATCCATTTTAATAAGCAAACATTTCGGTGTGGCGTGACAGGCGGTGTGGCGTAAGCAGGGCCGTGTGTGTTTTCAGCCTTATTTAGATGAAACGTCAGAGATGGTGAGTCCTGCAGTGATCAAAAGCGCTGCAGCTGATGTGGCTCTTACACGCCTCATCGACCAAGTCACTGGACCGGCTTTTCTCAGAAATCTTTAAAAAAAAAAAAAAAAAAACCTCACTTCAAGTCGACTGGTAGGTTAGCGAAGGGACACTGATTTAATAATGTACGTTAGTAATTATAGTAACATTGTGAGACCATGAGAAGTTATGACAAGTTTCTGTTCTGTATTTTTATTGCGTTCAACTTTTCGCTATCAGGACATATCGAGAAAAGATAACTGTCAATGTATTCACACTTAACAGCAAAACAAAACACCATCTTGTGCGATCAGAGGAAGCTGTATAAAAGGTGACAGTTTCTCGGTTTGTTAGAGTGTTTATCCATTGATCTGAAGGTTGGCTGGTTGGCGGTGCGATTCCAGCTCCCACAGATGAATGCTGTTGTTGTGTCCTTGGGCAAGACACTTAACGTGAATGCGTGTGTGGCTGGGGAGTGGTGCCTTGACGTAAAGTGCTTTGAGTGCCTTGAAGGTTGAAAAGCCCTATATAAAAATCTGACCATTGATCTTATATAAATCACCATTAATCACCATTTTTACATTTTTGCTGAAATTCAGTCACAATCATGACATCTGTTTAAGGCACAGATCAAACAAACCTACCAGTCTGTAAACGCCCTTCGACTTGTCTGCTGGTAAATATAAACATTTAATTTGTGCTTAAAGGTCCTATATTACACAACATTGACTCTTGTGAGCTTTAAGCCATGTTATAATGTTGTTACCTCATCAAAAACATACCAAGAGTTGTGTTTTGTTTCATTCACACATGTTTGAGTAACACTTTATTATTCGTCTGTCTACATCTCCAAAGCTCAAAATGCTCTGTTCCACCTTGTGATGTCATGTAGTGGTAGTTTTCAAGTTAACCGCTACTTTTACCTTTAGTTCAGTAGAGATTGGCAATTCCAGAGCTGAAATTATTCAAATGTTTCTAGTGAAGGTGTGTGGATTTTAAAAACACAGTGGAGCACTTCCTGTATTACAACATCACAAGGTGGAACAGAGTATGTGTGTGGATTTAAAAACACAGTGGAGCACTTCCTGTATTACAACATCACAAGGTGGAACAGAGTATTTTCTTTTTGAGAGAAGAGCCGAGCCTAAATATGCAGGATTTGTGTGTTAAACGTGTGTAAGTGAAACAAAACACAACTCCAGGTATGTTTTTGTTGAGGAAATGACATTATAACATAGATCAGAAAATAGCGTAATATGGGCCTTTAAAACATAAACATTTAACCTGTGTAGTGTTAAATATACATGTTTTCTGAACATCAGCCGCTGAAGTCTTGGTGCTTCCCCTGCAGTGCACAGCTGTCTCACGAGCTGGACGTCTGCAGACTAAAGCTGTCCTTCATGTGTGTCTCCTCGCAGACTCGTCCTTTCGTCTGTGTCCGACTACTTCGCCGCGATGTTCACCAGTGACGTGCGTGAGGCCAAGCAGGACGAGGTCAAGCTGGAGGGGGTGGACCCTGATGCATTGTGGGTCCTGGTGCAGTATGCTTACACAGGTACAGAGGGCTTTATAATAATTCTTTTACTGGTCCCCAGCCTGGATAAAGGCAGCACAGCAGGTGTCAAACTTTATTTAATTTATTTTCGAGCAGATTAATGAACACATGTATCCAGCACACTTAATGCACATTTCACATATTTTTCTTACTTAAGCTCGAAAAGGAGTGGGAAGAAGAAAACTCATTAAATCCCACCCCTGTCCTCCATTAGAACATAAATTAAATGCTTTGTTTAAGCTTCCTATTCACCTTAATCTATATTAACCTATCACTTAATTAGACAGACAATTTGCTGTTATATAATACAAACCAAATTGCCCCAAACCACATGACACCACTTTGATGTAGACCTGGATACTTTTACTGTCACAAAATGCAAAACTTCATTAAATCTTGAATTAAGTTGGCCCTTGCTTTTGAATGAATTGACTCATATCTCCGTGGCCGTCAGGGCGTCTTGAGCTGAGAGAGGACACCATTGAGTCGCTGTTGTCGGCCTCCTGTCTGCTGCAGTTGTCCTCCGTGGTCCAGGCCTGCTGCTCTTTCCTCGTGAAGCAGCTCCATCCGTCCAATTGTCTGGGGATCCGCTCCTATGCAGATGCTCAGGGCTGCCACGACCTGCACAGGGCTGCCCATAACTACACCATGGTAGGTCTTTTGTCTAGTAGTCTTCTTTACAAATAAAATGTGTTCTTCTTCTTCTTCTTCTTCTTGTTTTTATTCTTATTCTTATTCTTCCTCTTCTTCTTATTCTTCTGCTTCTTCTTCTTCTTCTTATTGTTATTATTATCATCATTATTATTATTATTATTATGTAGGGTTTGTGTCGTTCCCATCCTATTTATCGCTTTAATCATTCTTCAATATTCAGAGGTTTCAACATTTTGAGGACTTTTCTCCATTCAAAAGATATAATGTTTAGCTTTGAATTGTTAATTGCTATGGAAACGGTCCTTATCTTTCATGAAACCATAAACCCATAGATTGGCACTTTGAATGTGCGTGACTGTTTTCTCCTCATGGTTGCTATGGTGACTAAAATAGCAGCATTGTCTCTTGATGATCCATTTTTCTTGTCTTCATGTATTTTCCCCATCCTTTAGCACACTGTACTAACTGAACTGGCATTACATTTTCTTACGATATCGCACCTAACAGATATCTTTTTTTTTTTTGTAAATGCACTGTGAGTTGTACTAGATCAGTGTCACAGTGTGCAAACGTATATTCTGCATGACTTACCCAATCTACATTCAAACTGTTGCTATAAACTCAAGTAAATGCATCTTGTTCTCATCCTGTCTGTATTTTTACAGCTTTTCTTATACCCATCATTCCCTGACCTTTCTCAAGCCCTCTTTTCCTTCCCTTTTTATTCAACAGCCACTGATCGTCTCTCACCCCACACTAAAATATTCCTCAGTCTCCTTCCCCTCACCGCCTCTCTCTTTTTGCCATTCATTATTCATCCATTTTCCTCCCAATTGAGACTAATCGGCCCCGTTTGCTCTCTGTACAACTTCCTCCCGGCTCTGACAGGAACACTTTTTGGACGTGGTGGGGGGTCAGGAGTTTTTGCTGCTGCCTGTGGAGGAGATGGCGAGGCTGCTTACTTCAGATGACATTAATGTGCCCGACGAGGAGACTGTGGTGAACTCTCTGCTGACCTGGGTCCGCCATGACGCCTCCGGCCGACAGCGCCATCTCCCCTCTCTGCTGGCACACGTCCGGCTGCCTCTGCTTCAGCCGCAGGTGAGCCGCGTTTTATAAACATCACATTTTGAGCACCATCTGCTTTTTCTGTTTTATGCATCCCACTCGGAGTAGACTTTTTGCATCATACAAAAAGATCGGAGTATTATTTTTATCACAAAAATGCATTAGCATCATGCAGCGTGACAATTTTCCTATTGCAAACTCTCACTGCAAAAGCCCCACAGGAAAGTACGTTTGTGACATCTTATTTCCTGATGAGCTCACATTTTCCCTCAGTGTTTTTCTCCACCTAGTGCTGGCTCCTATCTGTCTCACTGTGCTCACTTAGATTGTTAGACAATTAGAGCCATTACATTACCCATAAATCAGCGCCATTACCGCCTCAGATGTGTGCCAGTGTGCCTTGTTTGTGTAATTGGGTGTGAGCAACACTCTCTCTTCCTCCTCCCCCCTTCGCTTTTCCTCGGCTACTGAAGTATCGGACTGGTAATGTGATTTTGAGCCGTTTATATGCTGCTCAGATCCTCTGCCACAGCCTTGGGCTTAAATGTGCGCTCTCCCACACACACATTTTGAGACCTTAATTAAGTGTGATATCTCTGTTAACTGCAGTTAAATTATCTGCTCTCCTCGCCGTTCTAATCTCCCTTGGTCTATTTTATATGTACATAGATTGTGTTATTTACAGGGAGGTAGACTTTGCACAGTCAGCCGAAATCTCGAGCCCTCACAGCAGATGAAGGATCAGTGATAATGGACAACATACAGTAGAGCTCTGATCAGACGCCACTGAAGTGTGCAACCCCTCCCCCCGTGAGCGCCCATGCTCGAGCGACAAATGGATTAGCATTCAAAGACCTCATGAGCTGCAAAATGCACATAAATACAGAATAATCTTCACGCAGAGAGCAATCAATATTCAATTAAGTGGTTTTCTATCTGATTATTCATCAGCAGGATGTCAATACACCAGATTAATAACTATAATCCCTGTCCCTTGTTACTGCTGCCTCACATACAGTACACCTAAACCCATGGGAATCTGCAATAAATGAGAGAGGGTCTGGCACATGCTAAGCAGGGTTGGGCCTGGTTAGTACTTGGATGGGAGACCACTGGGAATCCCGGGTGCCACATGCTGCAGCAGTGGCTCTAGAGCAAACTGTTGTTAACCTTATCTAATATGAATGTGGTGTGTAAGTGAGTGACGGGTTGTGGTCGGGGCGGCCGCACATTGTTCCATTGCCTATTTCAACAATGACGTGTAGACAAAAAACTGTTTCCACGCAGTAGCCTTTCTGCCTGTGCAAACACCCACCTAGATGCTCCTGATGTCCATTGTGCATCGATGAGGGTATGGACTGGAAAACTCTTGAAATGTTTAGGACAGATTAGTGCTTGAGTGCTTAGTACTGATGATCTCTGTGTGGGTTGGAGCATGAGAGAATCCACTATTAGCAATGGATGTTGTGTCATTTACATCTATCAATACAATCAATGTGAACTCTTTGACTCTAAGAACTTCAAACTCCCAGCTGAGGGCTATCGTCAGCCGCACAGGTTCAGTTTACAGCCCTGTATGAGCTCATGTTTGTAAGGCTCTCTATGCTTTGCAGTTCTTAGCAGATTTGGAGTCGAACCCTCTGCTCCGGGACAGTGTGGAGTGCCAGCGTTTGCTGATGGAAGGAATGAAGTATCACCTACTGCCTCAGAGGAGACCTTTGCTGCAAAGCTCCAGAACTCGACCACGCAAGGCCACTGTAGGGGCCATGTTTGCAGTGGGGGGCATGGACGCCACAAAAGGTGAAATGCACTTCAGTTTCCCTTTGATATGTTGTGTATTCAGACGCTAACTGCTCATTTTAATGAACAAATATATTTATTCTCTCACTTTCAGGTGCCACAAGTATTGAGCAGTACTGTCTGCGGCGGAACACGTGGAGGCAGGTGGCCACCATGAGCGGTCGCAGACTGCAGTTTGGAGTGGCGGTGCTGGACGGTCGTCTTTATGTGGTGGGGGGTCGAGACGGACTCAAGACTCTCAACACTGTGGAGTGCTACAACCCTCACAGCAAGACATGGAGCGTCATGCCCCCAATGTCCACACACAGACATGGCTTAGGTGAGCCTCTGTCTAAACAAATACACAAGAATTCATTTTATCACTATTCTTTGGAAGCGCTTCTAACTAAAATTTGGTTCACATTTACCCTGCTTCCACTAGTGGCCTCATCTTAAATGCCAAATTTCTAAAGAATTATTACTGTATGGGGATACACATCTGGGATACAAATGTTCTAACAGATAAATGTTGAGTGTTGACAGGCCCCCTAATCTAATGACCATTGCATGAATCTGTCTCTGCAGGCGTAGCTGTCTTAGAGGGCCCTATGTATGCGATAGGGGGTCATGATGGCTGGAGCTACTTAAGCACGGTGGAGAGGTGAGATCCGCCTATGAGACCTTTGACAGCCTGCCCCGCATATCTCATCAATGTTTCATTTTGACAGGTGGGATCCTCAAGCTCGACAATGGAGTTTTGTTGCAAGTATGTCTACTCCCCGGAGTACTGTAGGAGTAGCTGTTCTGAATGGCAAGTAAGTGCAAATGTGACAAATCCTTTTTAATGCATGCGTGTTACATGATTTTTTATTGTCATTTTGCCTCTCTGTTTTGCCATTGTCGAGTCAAATGTATTGTAATGATCTGATATTTTGTGTTTAGTTCAGAGTTGTTCTTGTAGCTGTTTGTGTGTTTTTGTTCTTAAAGTAACTGTTTTTGTACGTGATACTTGGTTGCTATGCCGACGAGGACGTGAAGGTGCTATTTGTCAGTCACTGGCTGTTTTGGAGTCTGGCTCTAGTGAGTTGAGACTGCTGTTGTATAGCTCTTGTTTTGTCGAGGGTTACGGCCTACAGTTGCCCTTGTGCTCATAAAATAAACAACCAGCAGAACTTCGGCATGTTTCCTGACACCAGAACGCTACAGTATGCACTTTTTAAAGTTTGGTCCTCTTGGCTAAAACATGTATTTAAATTACGGCCTTTAATAGCTTGCTGTACTAAACCTCCTGAATTGCCTGATATTCTCTATAGCAGCCCACCAGAGAAGATTAAAACTGCAGCACAGCTTGTTGTTTTTATTAGACTGTGCCACAGAGGGCCCAGCGCAGGCCTTTATAGATGGTAATTAATACAGAAACAAGTGATTTGAGCTAAGCATGCCCAGCAGCCCAGTGTGTCTGTTTGTAGATAGGGCATCGGTGCGTATGTGTGGTGAGCTGGTTTTACTCATTATTTGCTTGACTGGTTCAGTTTCACTCTGTTTTGGCCCTCACTATCAGCACACGAACACACCGCACACACTTAATAGCGACTGCTTCTAGTTTTGATGCCCCGGGAATGTTTGGGAGATTGATTTTGATGTTTAGCGCCTCACTCTGCCTTTCCTCTGCTACACACTTGTTCCATCAGCCTCAATGTCACTGAAGACGAATCTTCCTTTCAGGGTCCAGAGGTGTGCGCAGATTTGTCACCGGCTAGTGTCAGAGTGTGTTTCTTGTGTCTGCCTCAGAGATGATACTTTGCTGTTATGTACTGCAGGTTGTATGCAGTGGGAGGTCGTGATGGCTCGTCTTGCCTGCGCTCGGTCGAGTGCTTTGACCCTCACACTAACAGGTCTGTTGCTATCTCCTCTATTTACTGTTAGATCCAATGTGGCAGTTAGTCATATAGTATTAACAGTATTAAGTCACAGTGTTGTCATGTTCTAATATAAACTTTATATATGCTGACCCGGCTTTGCAGATGGACTAGTTGTGCGCCCATGGCTAAACGGCGAGGAGGAGTAGGTGTGGCCACGTGGCATGGTTTCCTCTATGCCATTGGCGGCCATGATGCTCCTGCCTCATCTCTGGCCTCGAGGCTCAGTGACTGTGTGGAAAGGTAAACATATCATGTGCATTAGTGCATTTCTAAGTGCAAATCTAAACATTGCTGTATAACTTTTCCACAGGTATGATCCTCAGACAGATATGTGGACAGCTGTGGCCCCTATGAGCATCAGCAGAGATGCAGTTGGTGTATGTCTGTTGGGAGACCGGCTCTTCGCAGTAGGTGGCTATGATGGACAGGTCTACCTAAACACGGTGGAGGCTTATGACCCTCAGACAAACGAATGGACACAGGTATGTAACCCAATATTCCCCCACTTTTTTGGAGATAGTCAGAGTGTATCTCTAAACAGAAACTGGACTTCAGTTTGAGCAAAAAGTAGTGCAAAAAATACTGGACATTTGATTACAATAGGTTATTGAAAACAGACAATGCTTTTCACACTGCTGCACATTGTTTTGAAAAATTATATCGCTTATTTGAAACAAAATTTCATTAACATTTTGAAATATATGACCTCTCCTGAGTTCTTGATGATACTGGTTTAGGGAATTTCCTTAAAGAGAGAGTATTATGCTAAATCCACTTTTTGGAGCTTTCTACCATGTTATAACGTTGTTTCCTCATCAAAAACATGCCTGTAGAGGTTTTATATGTCATCCATGCATGTTTGAGTAATTTAGCGATCTCTCCCGGGTCCTATTCGAACCCTCCTTAAAGTTAGATGTAAGATTTGTCCATTGCTCATCCCACAAGCCTACGTCACCCATGTTCCACGACAATTCTCCATAAATATAGAAAAGCAGGATACAGAACAATACACTACAGCTTTACAAACCTGATACGATGTGGAGTGGTTTCATTAGCGGGATGCAGACCAAATGTAATGTGATAGTCCTATGAAGGGGGAGTGACTTTTGACTTAGAGCGTCAAACACGAAAATGAAACTTATAAGACATGTTAATATGTTGTTTTCAATGAATTTAGCATTTTCAAAACAATAAAAGATAACATTGTAATCTAAAATATGTGTTAGCAATTAATACACCAAAGAAGTAAAATTGGCCCTTTTTAAATTATTTATGCTAATAAACTAGTTGCCATTGAACTATACCGAGCTTTACTACAATATCTTTTTTTTTCAGGTGGCTCCTCTGTGTCTGGGCAGAGCTGGTGCTTGTGTGGTGACAGTCAGACTCTGACACATGTTGTTTGACCATCGGAGGACTATTGCCATAGCTTGAAACCCATGAATAGAGAATATTAAAAAGGGGACAGTTGTTTTATTCTGGTCATTGTTGGTTAAGAGAAAAAGTCCCAGAACAGCTGGCTGCAGGTTTTGACTCACAAGTTATGGCTGTATTCTGCATTTAATGGGGCTAACAAATGGGTGAGACAAATTATTAAGAAGACTGATGACAACATTTCTAATAAGGTTTCTTAAACATAAAAATACACCTGACATTAAAAGTTTACACTCATCTATTTATATTGCGTCTACTAAGTTATGCAGCATTTGGCCTGTGCTGCCGTGCTCCCTCAGTTCCCTTGACAGGAGAGAGAAGAGCTCTGACATAATCAGGACAACCTTGTGAACTGCCAAGCCTTCATTTTTATGTGCAGATGTTTTATTTTCTGACAAGACGTGAGCATATTTTATGTTACTCTTCTGCAACTACTGCAGGCTTTACAAGATTACATACGACTGCGATGGTTTCTTAAAAGGTGGACTTATTTGTGGTCAATTCAGTTGCGCTATCTCCCTACCTCTACCACCTCATCCTTTTTCCATCACCGTGATTTTAGCTGGTATCAGTATTAAACTTGAATTTTCAGACTCTTGCCTTGTATAGATGTTTGTTTTTGCACTACATTTTTTGTCCCCTGACTCCTGACTGAAGAAAGCAAAGGGGGCTTCCTGCCTAAGCTGCCACGGCCCTCAAAATGCACATTTACACGTACACACACACATTCAGTCAAACAGTTTGAAGTTTATGTGGGGTCTAAATCAAATGCAAAAGTGTAGATGTTTGCCAATGAGAAGACATTCCAACTGAAATCCTTTATGAATGTATGTGCATTTTGTAAATATGATGGTCTCTGTTGTTTTTGTACATAAATGTGTTTATCTGGCTATAAGCCATTATGTTTTGTACCATATAATCAGAAAGCAGAAATATTACTTATGCCTTTTGTACCATACATTGTAATGCCTTCTATTGTACATTATATACACCATTACTGGACTTTTGTACATTCAAATCGATATGAGCTATAATGCAGTAATGATTTATGTTTGACAGTGTAACTGTGTAGCATTTAAATCATGTTTATGACACTTCACATTTTTCACTAAAGCACATCACTATAAAATGTAAATGTGTGTTTTATTTGTGGGTTGTGTATCTGCATTCTTATAGGCTTAGGCATCTTTTAAAGCGCCTGAATGTCACCTGCAGAGTGAGTGTGTGCAGGATTTCTAGAGGTAGACTACAGCAACACATTCATCACTTAACACTCATTATTCTTTTTAGATGTGGAGTAGAAATGGAAAGATTAATGTCTCAATGGGAGCCAAAAACATGTTCAAGTCACAGGTTAAATTACAGCATTACAGACATAAGGGTGCACTGACACAGTTTTCATTTCTGTGGTTTCTGCTTGTTTACGTCAGCAAAGTAGTCTACACAGCTGAGTTCAGTGCATTTTAAAAAGATCTGAGTCAGCAGGGTGCCCTCTGTCTGCGTCTGCGTGAAAAATAATAGAAACACTCCAGCTCATTTACAGTGTCTATGGCATAATGTATTAAAAATATAATTGGATTGGGATAGAGGAAACAAAATCAACTGAATAAAACGCACTGGCCGATGAGTCAATGCTGTGCGCTTAGACTTTCTCTGTGGCTACTGATGTATTACCACTGATTGATGTATTTTTCATAGACATCTGTCACTCGAGGCGCCTGACGATGGGCGTGGATCGGGTGCGTACGGTTGCTACACGGTTGCTACACGGTTGCTAGGGCTGTTGCTATGGCATCGCAGCGCTTCCGCAGACGCTTGGAGTGAAGCATTATGGGTTGATCGAAGCGTCGAAGATGCTATGATTGAAATAGTTTCTTTTCTTTCGGAAAATAAATGCTACAACAATGAAGGTCAGTTGAACTAGAAGAAGACTTTTCTTTTCTCTCTAGAGCAAAATGTAAAACTCGGCTGATTAATCGATACATTTTCGTCTTGCTACTGGCTAATGCTAGGTGTTTGCTAATAACCACACACACAAAGTAAAACTTTCGTGTTTTGAACTTTAAAGGGGGTGTAAATCATACTTAAAGGGTGTACATATGTATGAAAGTACAGCATTAACTACTTATGAAATAGATAGGCTATGTAATGCTACGCGAACACAAATGTAGCTAACGGTACAAACGGGCTTCCCATCTGCGCTAACAGTTATTTGACCCTCTTCTGTGCTTCAGAGTGTTTTCGTACTTGCGGACAAAGCCTGGGCAGGATCCAACATACTTTATAGGTGGCAGAAAAGTCTGGGCAATTATGTTGCCGTGGCAGGGTGAGTACATTATTTTATTTTATAAATTATAACCAATTTACCGAGGCTCAGTACTTCTTTCAAATCTGTCAGACATGATAACACTGTGAAAATATTTGACCGTCATGGACACAAGTGGGCAGAGCTCAGTCTGCCAGGGTAAGTTCACAAACTTAATCATTTTTTAAAAATAAACTGCTATTTTAATGTAATTTCTGTTATTCTGTGCAGCCGCTGCGTGGGGATGGACTGGGATAAAGATGGAGATACACTGGCTGTGATAGCTGCGAAATCCAACTCTGTTCACCTTTGGGATGCTAGTGTCAATAAAACATCTCACATAGAGAGTGGAATGAGGTGGGTGTTGACAAATGATTTTCAATAGCCCTGTATGATTTTTTTTTTATTATTTAAAATATGTTGTTTACTTCAGAGATCAAATGTCCCTCATTTTGTGGTCAAAAACAAGTTCTCTGTTAGCCATTGGAACTGTCAAAGGAAATCTACTGATTTATAATCCACAGACATCACGCAAGATTCCTGTACTAGGTAATCCTCACATTTGTACATCACTGTACGATATTCTTTCTATTGCCTCAAATACCCCTATTTTGTTTTAGGTAAACATACCAAAAAGATAACATGTGGTTGCTGGAGTTCTCAAAATCTTCTGGCTCTAGGAAGCGAAGACAACACTCTTACAATCAGTAATCATGAAGGGGACACAATTCGACAGGTACTGTTGTTCTTGTAGCACACATACAAATATAAAGGATTGATTGATTTCTATTGTTGTGCATGCATTCATTTCTTTAGACAACTTTACGTGGTGAACCATCTGAAATTTATTTTTCTGTGAAAAAGACTGATGAAAGATCCACGCATGGTGAGAGTACTGTAAGTTCTTTTCTTCTCTATAGTATAGTGTTTTTTCATTACTTTTTTTTACAGTTAGTGTTTTTTTTCATCAGATAAGTTTCTCTGTGGACAAGAAAATACTTGTTCTGTTCAACATTAATGACCCAGAGGACAGGACACATTTGGCTTTTCAGCGCCACTATGGGCATATTGTATCTTATCGCTGGTACTTTCTTTACAGATTCAGATTCAGTTGTTGTAAATTCCATTGTTGTAAATATTATGTTACTTGTAGGTATGGCGATGGTTATATCCTCATTGGTTTTTCCAATGGATATTTTGTGGTGATCTCTACCCACAGCAGAGAAATAGGTGAAGAACTTTACCAGGCACGCAATCATAAAGATTGTCTCAACAGTGTGGCCATCTCTTCAGCTTTAAACAAGGCTGCTTCTTGTGGGGACAACACGTATGTACATGGCCTTATCAAGTTAACTGAATGTTTTACTTAGACATAACAATACTTGTTATTGCAGAATAAAGATCCACGAGCTTTCTGATCTTAAAGATATAAGCAATTTACTTCGACTGGATGATGAAACCAAAGGTGTGATACCTTTCCTTTTTGGATTAAAGAATTTGGAGTTTGTGTTCTTATGAAGCCCAGCCTTTTGTTCTGCAGGACTGGACCAGCTTAGCTGGACAGATGATGGCCAACTACTGGCCGTTTCCACTCAAAAAGGAACGCTTCATGTTTTCCTCACTAAGCTGCCCATCCTGGGTGACAGCTTTGGAACCAGAATGGCTTTTCTTACCTCTTTGTTAGAGGTTACTGTGTTCAACCAGGTGGAAGGGGTGAGAAGACATTTACATATTATATGTATTAAGAAAAGACAGTGTTAGTAAAAGTTACATTGTAGGTACATTGCTATTTTATTGGCTTGTTTCTATACTGGACCATTTCTACTGACTTTTTCAGGAGAATCCTGTAGTTATTGAAGCGGAAGTTGAACCAACTTTTATTGCAGTGGGCCCATACCATGTAGCAGTGGGAATGAACAACAGAGCCTGGTTTTATGCTATAGAAGATCAAAAACCTGGTCTGTGCCATTACTGTTCCATAGTATTTGATGTGCTTACTAAAACACTTAACTTAAAAATCTTACCCAGGTTTTAAAAAGTTGAAGGACATTGAATATCTGGGTACAATAGCCAACATGTGCCTTAATGCTGAGTATGCTGCTGCGCTGTTTGAGGGAAAGGTTCAGCTGCATATGGTGAATAAATTGTCTTTATAAACTTCATTAACTTAATTTACATTATTCAAGAAGCATCTGTTTGGGTGCAGATTGAAGGTCGAGACCAGGAGGAGAAAAGACAGATGAAGTTATTTCCCGATGATGACGGAAAAGGACGAATTTTATGTCACGCTCTGACCAACGATTTCCTCTATTATGGAACAAGTGTAAAGTGATCCTTTTTTATTATTAGTGAATAGTTTATAATAGATGTATTTGGTATGCAACATCTGAAGTAACATTTTTGCGCACAGGGTATTTGCTTTACCGTCTTTTATTTTCTTGTGTCAGTTAGGTCATATTATGTGTTTCCTGGTGGAGGATTGGGAAAAGGTGTGCTGTTACGAGCACTCGGTTGGTGTGATCAAAGTGTTTCCAGATTTGAATGGATCACGAATAGTTTTTATTGATGATAAGAATGGTGGCTTCTTACTGTCTCCTTCAAATGTATGTAAATGTTACAGCAATCATTTGTCAATAAGAAGAACATACTGTGACTTTCAAAATTCACCTGTTATTTAGGCAACTGACATCTGCCTTGAGCTCCCTAACTTCTCACCGACCATCAGGGGAGTGCTCTGGGACAACTGGCATGCCGATAGAGGGGTATTTGTGGCATATGACGATGACAAAGTCTACACTTACGCCCTGCATAAAACCACTATATATGGTACAGTAACTGACACATTCATATTTTTATGTAGCCTGAAACACCTAAATTAAATACTGTAGACTTTAAAAAAAAATTGTATTGGTTACAATTATAATCATATTTTATTTTGGCCCAGGTCCCAGGGTGGTGTTGGTTGGAAGCACTTCTCTTCTGTTTTCCCAGAAGCCTTTACTCTTATACAATGGAGAGCTGACCTGTCAAACAGCCAGTGGAAAAACCAGCAATGTCACCCTGAGTACACACTCCTTTCTAAAAAGCTCTTTCAAAAAAGATGCTAAGTCATCAGATGACTTCAAAAAGCACTTGAATGATGCACTGATGCTGAAGAGGTGTGGATGGTTTGAGCCAATAATTTCAGTTAATTCAAACTTTAGTGGTTACATGTCTTAAACTTTTTTGTAGGTTTCACGATGCTCGGGAACTGTGCAGAACCTGTGGCGATGACAAAGACTTTGATGAGATGGGTAAAGCCTGCCTCGTACACATGGAGACTGAGCTGGCCATTCAAACATATCGAATGAACTGCAATGTTGGTATGGTGATGTCACTGATGAGCATTCAGGTACAACACCTGCTGTACAAAACCATGTGACTATTTACGTTTACATTTATTGTGCTACTCACATTCACTGATTTTTTTTTTACCCCTTTTCATTGTTTTAGGGCATTGAGGACAGGAATTTACTAGCAGGTCATTTGGCCATGTTTCTGGGTGACTTCAATCAGGCACAAGACCTTTACCTTTCCTCAAGCTGCCCAAATGCCGCCCTGGAGGTAAACAGCGTATATGACAGATACTTACTACGGCGTTCTAGTTCTAAATGCTTATTTGCTTTTGCCTATGGATCAGATGAGAAGGGACCTGCTACACTGGGACAGTGCTCTATTGCTGGCCAAGAGATTAGCAGAAGACCAGATTCCTTTTATTTCCAAGGAATACGCTGTTCATCTTGAGTTTATGTGAGTACTCTGTACATCTTTTTGAAAAACGATTTTATTTAAAAAAAAAAAAAAAAGTACGACCCCTTCATTTTCTTTCCAGTGGAGACTATGTGAATGCACTGGCACATTATGAGAAAGGAATGACACATAATAATAAAGTAAGAATAAATACCTTTTTTTTTTTTTTTCACATTGAAACATAAAACTAAAACAAAAATAAACTTCTGCACTGACACTGCAGGAGCATGATGAGGTGTGTCAGGCTGGAGTAGCCAGGATGTCCATTAGGATGGGGGACATTAGGAGAGGCTCTGCTCAGGCTGTGCAGCACCCGAGTCGAGTCCTGAAGAAGGAGTGTGGAGCCATCCTGGAGAGCATGAAGGTAACAACAGTGATATGAGGCTCATTGTGTTAATATTGTTTGGTAACGATTCATACTTTGTCATACCAGCAATTTGCCGAAGCTGCTCAGCTCTATGAAAAAGGACAATATTATGACAAGGCTGCATCTGTTTATATTCGGTGTAAGAACTGGTACGAAAATATGATTTCATAACATGAAAGACTTTATTTTTGTTCACTTGTAACTTTATCTTGTATTTTTTCTTAGGACTAAAGTGGGAGAGCTGCTCCCAAATGTGTCTTCCCCAAAAATTCACTTGCAATATGCCAAAGCAAAGGAGGCAGACGGCAAGTGAGTGCTGCTCTGTGTTATTAGTTATTGTATATTATTAATTAATCAAGCATGTTAAAGTTATGTATCATTTGGTATTTGACTGTGCAAAGGTACAAAGAGGCGGCTCAAGCTTATGAGAGTGCCAAAGACTGGGACAATGTGATCCGCGTGCTGCTGGACCATTTGAGCAACCCAGAGGACGCTGTTCGCATTGTCCGGGAAACACAGAGCATTGATGGAGCAAAAATGGTTGCCAGGTAATAAGATGCACCCATAAGTTTTAAGGTAATAGCCTTTTCACTGTGGTTGTGACCTCAGATGTTCTTGACCTCAGGTTTTTCCTGCGTTTGAATGACTATGCCTCGGCTATACATTTCCTCGTACTCTCCCAGTGTAATGACGAAGCATTTCAGCTGGCGCAGCAGCACGGACAGATGGAGGTCTATGCAGACATCATTGGTCAGTCTTTTATTACCTGAATCACTGCATATTTATATTTTTGTAACAATGAGTAACAGTTACACATGTATTTTTCTGTCTGGTCAGGCTCTGACGCGACACAGGAGGACTACCAGAGCATCGCACTTTACTTCGAGGGGGAAAAGAAACACCTGCTGGCCGGAAAGTTCTTTCAAAAGTGTGGACAATACAGCAGAGTAAGACATTAACCTAAAGTTCCGTTTTATACAGTGACCATATATTCACAATGTGATTTTATGTCTCAGGCTCTGAAGCACTTCCTCAAGTGCCCAAACACAGAAGACAACCTAGCTGTTGAGATGGCCATAGAGACCGTAAGAAGCATTACACAGTTCAAATACTGAAATAACTCTTTTCACCAAGCGTTTTCCTGCTGTATTTAAGGTGGGCCAAGCAAAAGACCCCTTACTGACAACACAGCTGATTGATTACCTAATGGGAGAGAGCGATGGCGTTCCCAGGGTAAGTTAATAACATGGCTCTTATTACAATAACTGAAAACAAAGTGACTAAGTCTTTTGACACACTGGCAAAATGAAATCTTTATATTTTTGTCTTCACTTCAGGATGCCAAGTACCTGTTTCGTCTCTACATGGCGCTGCAGCAGTACAGAGAGGCCGCTCGCACTGCTATAATCATCGCAAGAGAGGAGCAGACAGCAGGTACAGTGTATGGGCCATATCTTAAACAAAGTGTGCTTTTTAATTTACAGTTCAAACACTAAAATGCGTTTATTTTTCAGGAAACTACCGAAATGCCCATGATGTACTTTTTAGCATGTACACGGAGCTGCAAGCCCAGAAAATAAGGATACCGTCTGAGATGTGCACCAACTTAATGATCCTCCACTCCTATCTGTTGGTTAAGGTCATTACAGCTGAGACTTGGCGTAACACGTGTATTAAATTGGAAGTTAACCCAAGTGTGTGTGCTGTCAATTAGGTGCATGTAAAAAGGGGAGACCATCTTAAAGGGGCCCGGATGCTAATTCGTGTCAGTAATAATATCAGCAAGTTTCCAGCACGTAAGTCTAAACTATTACCTTTATCATCTCTTATTATTATTTTTTAACAACCCTGGATTCCTACATCCTGTGTCCAGATGTTGTTCCCATCCTGACGTCCGCCGTCATCGAGTGTCACCGCGCCGGGTTGAAGAATTCAGCTTTTAGCTTTGCTGCAATGTTAATGAGACCAGAGTACCGCAACGACATAGACCCAAAGTACAGGAAGAAGATTGAGGCTATGGTTCGGTGAGTTTATCTTCACTCGCTTGAACCGAAGCTAATGTTTTATTTTTTCTAATGTTTGAATTATCTTGTATCTAGGCGTCCAGATACATCAGAGCTGGAGGAAGAAACTACGCCTTGCCCTTTCTGTGGCTTTCAGTTACCACAGAATGACCTCCTTTGCATTTCTTGCAAAAACAACTTGCCATACTGCATAGCAACAGTAACAGCATTCCTTCCTTTAAATTGGTCTTTTGGAACAAATGTTTAAAAAAAAGTAAACTTACAATATTTTTTCTGTTTCTCAGGGTCGTCATATGCTGAAGGAGGACTGGTCTGTTTGCCCTAACTGCGAGTTCCCTGCCCTCTACTCCCAGTTCATCCTGTAAGTAATTAAGCCTGAATTTAACTGAAATGTGCTTTACATTCCAGTTCCAATTACTGTCCTGTTATGCAAAAAAAACTGATGCATTGTGGGTCCCTTAATTACTAAAAGACCCCACACGTCATAGTAACACTTTTGTTGGAGTCTTAACATTTTGGTAATACATTTTCTTGTATCCAACTCATCACCTTTCTTAACAAAACATGTTTTTGTTTTCAACTAGTTCACACCCAAAAACAAATGTTACGATAAATAAGTTTCTCTTTTCCTGTCTGCAGCCAAATGAAAGTACTTTAACTTTTTTTTTTTTTTTCAATCACATTTGCACATTTTCTGAAAGCTTTTATAAATCTGACAAGTTGTTTGCCCACTTTGCAAAACTATTCACACAACAGAATGTTTGAAAAAGTGAACTTTGAACAAAACTGAAAACACTTTGTGGCTAAAATATAAACAGTCATCAGATTTATAAACTTATCTAACCATCATCCAAACACAGGTTGGAGGATGCAATGATGCAGTGTGTAGTGTGAGGGAGTCAGAGGCCTGTAGGACCGGTGTGAGGGAGTCAGAGGCCTGTAGGACCGGTGTGAGGGAGTCAGAGGCCTGTAGGACCGGTGTGAGGGAGTCAGAGGCCTGTAGGACCGGTGTGAGGGAGTCAGAGGCCTGTAGGACCGGTGTGAGGGAGTCAGAGGCCTGTAGGACCGGTGTGAGGGAGTCAGAGGCCTGTAGGACCGGTGTGAGGGAGTCAGAGGCCTGTAGGACCGGTGTGAGGGAATCAAAAAAAAAACTACTAATGCTGAAGTGTGATTTCTCCACCAGGCTGTTGGAGACAGAGACAGTGTGCCCCATGTGCTCAGAGCCTTTGGATGTAAAACAAATTAAAAAGATCACAGACTGTTCCGGATACCTCAAGACTGAAGAGCCAGATCAATGAGGAGCATACCGTTCTTTGACGTGTGAATGCAATTATTACCAAGTCAATGTAAGCCAAAAGGCATGTGGTCATACTATTTGTGGTTTTATTTTTGCCATTTTTGGAAATAAAGAATGTTTTTGATAGTAAAAAAGCTGTGACAAATGGGTTGTTTGGTTTCATTAGTTTATATTGAACTCAACTGTTTTTAAGAAAAAACACAAATGTCATGTCACATTCTGTATTGATACAAACGTTTCCATTTACAAATTGTGATCAGTGCTAAAGAACAAATCTACAGCTGCAGCTATTTTAAGTAAAAGCTAACGGTCCTTTATGGCATTGTCACATTATTTACAGCCTTTTCGACACTCCACTGACTCCTAAAATGAGTACATGACGTGTAGACATGATACGTGGTGGAAGGATCATTATTTGTTCCATTCAGACAGTGAAGTAGAAGTATAAAAAAACGCTACTCGCAGAAGATATAATACAGTTAAGTACAGGTGGGGCAGGTGTTAATATGGCGTCACCACTAACTGGATATTGTTGGAAGTGCAAAAGGTAGTAACCGTAGATTCAAGTCTCTTTCAAAGGTTATTTTTTAACCTTGCCCTTCCCTCTTCCTTTGCCTTTACCAGAGACTTCAGTCTTCTCTTTTTTAGTGTCCTTTGTGGCTTTTGCCTTCTTTTGCTGTGGGCCGATAAAACACAAGCCATAAAGAAGCTGTGATTATTTGATAAACACCATAAATGTTACTTACTTTGATCATGGCGTCTGTTTGAAGGTTTTCTCCCTCATCTTCTGACTCTCGAACTTCAGTATCCATGTCCTCTCCTAGCTCCGTTTCACCTCCACCTCCTCCACGACGACCTTTCTTAACTGCTTGTAAGGAGTATGGAGTGAGGTGGACCTCTTTGTTGTATGCACGTGTAAATGATGCCTTCACCTGTACAATACAAGGAAACGAGTTAGACAAATACTGCGCTTTAAATTTGCTACACTTTACACATGTTACATTACACGTGAGTGCTGCTCAAAATATTACACTGACAGTGTGTGAAATTTTTATCTTTTTCTGCTTAAGCGCTCAGTGGACATAGTGTGTTACTGTAAACTTAAACCTGACCTTAGAGTCAAGTTTGGAGTAGGGATCAGGCTGACCGCCCCAGACACTGATCTCCATCATACTGTCCACGTCTTCCCTGACGAGCTGGTAGTCGTCCAGGAGCTGCACAGCCTGTCCTGCTCCCTCCGCCCCGTACCTCTGAAGGGGGTTCAAAAGTGCCTTTCGTAAGTAGTGAAGGTAGTCCAGGTTCACGGCCTGTCTGCTGCAGTGCGTCCTGAGTCAATTGGAAAGAGAAAGTGCTTTACTTGAAGTTGTTTAACAATGCTTTTAATCGTGTGTGACTGGGTGATAAATGTTGCACTCACTTTAAGCTCATGTGAGAAGAGAGCTCCTGCATTATGCGGGAATGTTTATTGGTGGACGAGTGTTTGCCAAGCCAGCTGGGAAAAGTGGGGAACTGACCCATGTAACCCCGCATAAGTTCTCCTGGTAACACACTGGCATATATGGCCTTGAAGCACAAAAAGAAAAAGATTCACTTGAGGTGGTCAAAGACTAGGGACCTGTTTGTAAAAACCATCTGTGTTTTACCTGCGTGGGCAATAGTGACCAATTCTGACGAGAACGTATCATCCTGTCAACAATGTCGCCATCACAGATGGAGTCAGCCGTTTTACTGATCAACACCAAGTGAGATTTGAGATCACCACTAAAAAGAAAGACGAGGTCAACTCTGAAAGCATCTTTATCTCTTTGTGTGCTGTGTGTGATCACTCACGCTGCTGCTGCAGGGCGCACATGGAGGTAGTTCTCCTGAACAAAGAGTGGCGCTAGTGAGTAGTCATGGAAGAAGAGGTCAGACTTGTCAATTAGGCTCATATGAGCCGTCTCCTCCCCAGAGGCAAACACTTTTCTGCAAACATCAAATGGACCCAGCTTCATGTCTTTTCGGGCATTGGCTGCATCAGATTTGCACTGGTCGTAAGTCATCACTTTGTTCTTGGCAGACCACATGCTCAGGTTGTGGAGCACCTGGGGAAATACACATAGAAACAGTGCAATGACATTTGAACCAGGCTTTAGAGAAAAATATAAAACTCCGTTTACCTGTCGCACATCCTGGTTGGATGCAAGAATAATTTCGTTGAGAGCTGGGGGAGGGATTTTGATCCCCTCTTTGAAAGCTATGGACATCATGGCCCCCTGTTAAAGTGAAAGAGTAGGTTTGGTTGACATGGCATCACAACATTCTTCAGAGACCAAACATGTGGTTGTTGACAGCTGAACCAATTCTAAAATGTTATGAACAAAATCCATGAAAAGTAAAGTATCTGAAAAAGTGCATATTTACCTTTATCTGTTCCACTCGAGGTCTTTGGAAACGCAGGTCAAAACAGTAGTTAGCGAGGGACCGAATCTTCTGATGGTTGCGATCATTACACATACAAATGATAGGAACCTTTGATGTTTTGATTAGGCCAATCATTTCCTATAAAATTGACAGACAATGTAATTAGGAGTGAAAAGCCAATAGATAATCTTCTCCACAAAAAGCATTCAAACCTGTATGCCCCCTCGGTCTTCATTTCCCGCCATGCCGTCGATCTCGTCCATAATGAGGACATGTTTACTGCTTACTTTTTGTGATGTGCCTAAAAACACCAATCACTATCAACTCTATGCTTATTTTAAACTCTATGCTTTATTGTAAATACTCAACAGTAGAATTACCCTTGTAGAAGTTTTCAATGCTTGTGTTATTGAGCGACTCTGCAACAACTTCCTTCAGGCTGTTTTTGCTGCGAGTACAGCTGGCATTCATCTCCACATAGCTGTAGCCCAGTTCCTAAAATCATGAAGTTAAATAATATAGCAATTAAAATTACATTCCTAAAGCTGCTGTGAATTCAACACTGAAATACCAGGACTGACCTCACAAACCAGTACGGCTGTAGTCGTCTTCCCCACTCCCGGAGGTCCAGAAAGAAGAGCTGCTTTAAATGAAGAGCCATCGTCTTTTCCTCCTCCAAATTTACCAAACTTTGAAACTTGAAAACACATCAAAACATATTTAAAACGATTTTGAGCTTTGATATTTAACAATGTGCCATGACTTAAAGTGATTGATAGTCGGTGTGTTGAGTGTCTGATACCTGCCGGCTTGGATGAGCCACCACTGTGGTTGTTGTGCCAGTTTTGCAGCCAGCGCATAAGTTTATTTGCACAGCTCTGATCACCCTGTTGACCGATGACCGTTTTGAGAGATCGCGGCCGATACTTGTCTACCCAGAGCAAACTGGCTCCTTCCCCTGACGTTGATGGCGATGAAGGATCTTTAGGAGAAGAGGATGATGAAAGACCCAGGCCTCTCCGGGCAGACTGTCCAGAACCTCTCCCAGGGGGAGTGCCTGATAGACCCACACGAGCACTATGGGCCTGGGACAGGCTGGTTTTAGAAGGACTGGGAGTTTGAGGAGATCTGGAGTTGCCTTTCGAGGGAGAGATCTTCTGGGACTTGGGAGTTCTCTTTGCTTGACTAGATGGAGTTCCAGTCTTAGAAGCTTTAGCCTTAAATAAATGAGTAAAATAATGAAATATAATTAATAGAATATAAAACATTATTTTACAACTGTCTTCTCTACACGTTACACATGGAGTTGTTCAATTAATGACGACAGTAAGAAAAGTCAGCACAAACCTCAGCCTCTGCAGCAATTTCATACTTTGACTTCTTCCCAGGCTTTGTCTTAATCAGCTCCAACAGACCATCTTCATCCAAGATCTTGGTACCAAGGCTCTCAGCCTCAAAATATAACACATCAGTTAATTAAAGAAATCGGTCATAATGTCAAATAAAGGAAATGCTTTAGAAATTATTGGGCCTTAGTTTTCTAATCTAATCAAACTATGGCTGTTGAAAGCGTAAATCACTACAGTTTGATGTTAGCAAAGGAACAAACCTTTTCGAGCTTTGAGACACCGCTGTCCCGCCCTTGGACCAGGTAGTTGGTCTTTTTACTAACGTTGCCAGTCACCTTCCCACCATAACGCTCAATAAGTGCTTTGGCATCGTCCCTCTCCATGGACTCTAGTACACCCGTTATCACAAACACAAAACCTTCCAGGCAATTCTCAGCTCCCTGCAAAGTCCATCAATCAGTGGTAAGTTATGATGAACAAAAACAACCAAGAGCAGAAATTTGCCTTAAATACAATTGTTACCTGTGGGATTTCTTTGGAGCCTAGAGCCCTTGGACCGTCGCGGTTAAGGTAGTTTCTGTAAGCTGAAGCATTGCCCTTCTTCTTCTCTGAGTCTTCAGGACTTGTACTTGTATTCTAGAACAAAAGTGTTAATGTAATATAGCTTGTACAGCAAATTTACCAATTTAATAAATTTTTCTCACCTCTGTTTTCTTTGGAGAGATATGAAGAGAAGTCAGCGCTGTTCCTGATTTGGGTGTAAATTTTTTCTCTGGAGTTGAAGACACACTCTCTTTTTTAGGAGAGATAATTTTTTTGGGTGAAACAATCATTTTATTCTTTGACATTTCCTTATCCTCGTCCTTCTTCTTCAACATTGCAAGTTTAGAGCTGGTTTTGACAGGGCTTTTCTTTGGTGATGGAGCAATGGCATCTTCTGACAATCTTTCTTTCTGCTGTCGCTTTATTGGAGTACTTTTAGAACCAGAAGCAGATTCTGTGTTACTCTTAGAGCTCATGTTAGCAGGGCCTGTACGAGGCTGGAAAAACAAATAGGATGGTAAGAAATATAAGGTAGTACTAGCACTGTTCATAGAAAATTGTAAATTACTTTTTTTGCCAATGGCTCTTCATCCAACATAGCAAGGGTTCGGGCAAACTCTTCATCTTCATGGATCTGCTTTTCCAGCTGTGTAAAGACGGCAAAAGTCATTTATTCTTTGTAATTAGAAAAACACATTGCTGGTATTTAACCTGGGAATAGTTTAACCAAACCCATACCTCCATGTCCTCATCCATCTGCAGCTGTCTAGCAATTTGCTCATCACTGAGATCTGCATCTTCGATAGGCTGCACACAGTGAACGCACACCGTGAACGCACACCGTGAACGCACACCGTGAACGCACACCGTGAACGCACACCGTGAACGCACAATGTAAAAAAATAAGCATAAAAAACAGTAATACCGTTAAAACAAACACTCACAGCCTTTCGCTTGGTACTTGCCACGAGCTTCTTATCTGAGCGCTGAATGGCCGCGTTGCCAAAATAGTCAAAGACTGAAGTCGGGGTGTGTTTAGGTTTAGGAGGTGAAGCTACTTTAGGAGTGACAGGAGACTTTAAGACAGTTTTCCCCTGAGTTGAAGACTTTACAGGAGATTTGCTGCTCTCTTTGGGCTTTTTATCCTCTGTCTTTCCTGGTTTTCCAGTGCCATTCTGTTTAGCTTTAGATGCCCTTTTCAAGGTTTGAAAGTTGTCACTGTCTGAATCTGCAGACAACAAGTGATTAGACCTTCATAATCATTAAGAAACATTGTGCTATATCATACAGAATACATCAAGCCAAAGAGCAAAACTTGGACACTTTCATCAAAAACATGTACCTGTTTCTGAGACATACTGAACGGGATCCTTTTTCAGCGGCTGCTCTTCTTTCAGTTTCACTTTAGGAGACTTTTTTGACTTCACAGGCTTCTCCTCTTCAGAGTCTAGAAGGGGAACATAAATTCATAAATACTAACACAAATACATGTGGGTTGCGTGTACCGTTCAGAGATTTGTACAACAGTACTTGCCTGACTCTATTACTGCGCGTTTCTTGCGTTTTTTCTCCACAACTTTGCGCTTTTCTCCTGATTTGGAAACCTTGAATAAAAAAATAATTATAAAAATAGCAAAAGTAATACTGATAGAAAACCTCCTCATATTTAGGGATAGTAACCTTTGTGTTTTTTTGAACATTGACCTCCTCGTCTGAAGACAAGGTAATCGTCCTCTTCTTGCCATCTGACTTAACGTTATTTTTACCGTTGGGGGCTGTTTTTTGCACCGCAGGTTTGGAAGCCGTGGGTGCGAAGAACCGCCTGATGTCCTGTGCAGAGAGAACTGTCAGTGTCACAAAGACTCAACAATAAACACATCTGGACAAAACACACTGTGCACGTGCAGGGCATGGTTTACACCCTCAAGTCACTTCAGGAGGTCAATTGTTTTTAATTGTTTTTAACCTTGCACGATTTTAGCTTGAGCTAATTAAGGGAAAGTTTGGCGCAACACGAGTTTAACAAGAGAACTCATTAAATACACTCAATTTAACCGTAAGGTCAAATCTATTAGATTGTTTTGGGATACTCGTGCGTGCCACTGGTTCACTTACCATTACTTGAGACTTTTATTCCCTCACTTTACAGCCAGGTTTGTTGTGAGGGTAATAAGAAAATCCACTGCTTGGCGCGAAGCACAGTCCTGTCGTCGCTTGGAAATGACGCAGAAGTTACGTACATGTATTACGTCACTATCATGAATCTATTAAAATAACACTGTTTGTAAAATAAAAATCATAGATCTACAGATGTACACACACTAATACTACTCCTAATAATAGTAACAGTAATGCTTTTGCACTGTAAACTTATCTTCATCAGTGATTTGATACTGAAGATCACAGCTGCAGCAGGTCCCTGTGCAGCTCATGGATCTGGCTGCTTTACATCAATGAAATAATGAAGGGATGTCAATTTCAGTTCCATACTCTGAGACTTGTTCTTAGAAGTATCTCAACTTTAAAGTAAACAGCTTTTGTTTTAAGCCCAATTTGACCCGTGCCACTCCTCACTGTGAGTGCAGCAGCTGGCACTGGCAACATGAGAATGCAGCAGTGCAATGGCAAGGTACAAGAACAGCTGCGGAAGAATTACAAAGTTTCAAAAAGTATTCAAGATGAGATTTCATAAACCATTAAAATATGTTCTATACCATTAAAGTATGTCTCCTCAGGGGGAGCCTCCTGCAGTGGAGCAGAGGAGGCCCAAGACCAGCCTCTCCAGTGTCTTCATCACCGG
>KN469539.1:102753-115205 GCA_000787095.1 Periophthalmodon schlosseri
ATATTTAGCCTGAGGTTCAAAGATATGCTCTGCTCCACAACATACAGTTCATCTGTGCAGTGGCAGGATTGAACTCTACAGCCCAAGTTGCTTTGCCAGGAATGTTTCATAGTAAGGCATTAAAACCTATCTATCAATTACATGAGTTATTGAGCCAAAAAAAAAAAAAATAGGAAAATACTGTGACTGACTAGTAACTTGGCCTGATGGCACTCCTGGCTTGTCACCATAGAGATAAGACAAGTTTAATGCCATACTATGGAAGGCACCAGGGAAAACATTCACACAGCCTTGGAAACCAGTAGGTGGCAGACCTTTCACCACTTTAAGCTGATACATGAGAAAGTCCCATTCCCATTTCATTTCCCAGTAAGATCAGCCCACTCCAAATCCATGTATTTAGTTGCAGTCATGGCCCTGTGTAGCGAGAAACAGAACAAGCCATATCCATAGGGACAAATTTCCTATTCCTCCATTATATCAACTGTGTGTAAAACTTGTAATCGTGATGGCTATTTAGGGTAAGTCAGACATTTATTGTAGCCATCTCCCAAAAAAAAAAAAAATATCAGCCTCCATGGCCCCTAGGGAGGCAGTGCCTAGTAAACTTATAGCCAAAAAAAAAAAAAAAGCCATTTTATGCCTAGTTTGTTTAATAGCACATAAAAAAATCTGAAAAACTCAAACCATTGAAATCGTTACAGCCCAAATGTCACATTTGCATTGCACTTCCTGATAACTCAAATGCATTGACTTTGAAAATATCCATAAGTATAAATAAATAAAAATACCTAGGTATGGAAAAGTGGGTTTTATTGAGCATTTATTGGGAATCAACCACTGCAGTTTTGCTGACACAACATTTTTGCCCAGTTCTTTATTGTTCAGGCTCCACTACAGTTCCCTTCTCGGAAACGTAAATACCATCCAAGAATTTTCTGATGTCCTTATTTTTTACTGTTGTGGCTTGCTGGATCAGAGCGGCTGGGAAAAAAAAAAAAAAGACTAGGTGAATAAAAAGGAGCACAACAGAAGTGAAACAATTAAAATTCAATTACATACCTGAATTTGACACCAGCTCGATATCATTACCCTCCAGCACAATCTCATCCTTCTGGGCTGCAGACGTGGCGCACAACACACCTGCACAAAACAAATTGTGTTCTGTTAATTTTTTTTTAAGCACTCCACTGATTTGAGTGGGTTTTACACAGGCTGTTCGGCAGAACCCGTTTCAGTCATATCGCTGGACTCAAGTTGTGCATAAGATGTTCAAGTATGAAGTTCATCAGAATGTTCCTGATTGAATTTAAATGTCATTTAAGTTTGTCATTAAACTGATAAGTTTGGATCAAGCTTAATACATTTTAAAAAGCACTTTAAACTCAACTGAACATGAGTAATAATGCATTGGATTTATATAGCATCTTTCAAGACACCCAGAGCATTTTACATTGCATTATTTCACTCCACTCTGTAGCCACAGCTGCCTCTCAAGTGGACTGACTGAAGCAAGGCTGCCAACCTGCACCATCAGCCCCTCTGACCACCACCCGTCACTCAGACACCACTTTCATTAGTGGTGTCTGATTGTAAATACGACTTTACGAGAGCAAATTGCACATGAAAACTGCACCAAATCAAAATCAGCTCAAGTCAAATGGGAATTCTGGAAGTAGTGCAAACGACCTGAAGTGTGACGTCAGGGGCGACGATTGGAGGAAGTCAAAATGGAATACACAACAAAGACTGACCACAAAACATTCTGTATCAAGTGAACATTAAGTTTGGAATAAAATTTGGATGTTTATGCACAAATTTTTGAGTCACAGATACAAAGTGTGTTCTCAGCATCCAACCAAAAGCACGTGCACACAGGTCGGGTGATGGAGCACTGCACTCAGGGAAACCTCCCAGCCCAACTGTCCAACATGAAAGCATAATAGTTCCTACAACCTTTGGGTTGGCCACCACTGAGTCACTGTCGCCATAAACAAAGCAGGTGCTCATGTTTGTGTACTCACCAGCTCTCATTCGAACCCTGCGGATGTACTTCTCTCCCAGAAAGTTTCTGATCTCCACCATTGTTCCATTCTCCTGGATAACAACGTTGATGGGGAAATGGGCGTACACAGAGCGCATTTTGTAGCGGAAACCCTAAAGAAAAGGCATCAAAATTTTTTAAAACTGCTTCACGAAATGGGAGGTTACAATAAATCACTGTTTAATTCACTGGTTTAAAAGAAAACTAGGGGCGTATGGGCACCCATTTTGCCCCCCTCTCCCCCACTCCCACACACACACACACACAGACAGATCAAGGTTAGCATGCTAAAGATATTTTTCCTTTTTGACAAGATGATAAAGCCCCTACAATATCGAATTAACTTCCTTACCAAAGTGACTCCCTTGATCATGTTCTGGACATGACTGCAGATTGTGCGGACTGTGGCCAGCTCCTTTCTGTTACCCCACCATTTATCCACACGCAGCTGAAAACAGATGGATGTCAATAACCCCGAAAAACATGGAACTACTTCAAAGGCATCTTATTTTGGAGGTCATAATAAGACTACCCCAAGAAACAAGCCTCACATGCTCTTTGTCATCACTATCAAGCAATTTCTACAGGGTTTTTTTTTTTGCATTAAGATTAAATTTACCTTCTTATGTTTTTTGCCCAGAAGACAGAGCTCCAGGTTTATGTGGTTGAACTCCCTGACAAGTTTCCCACGGGGCCCTTTGACAGTCACTGTCCGGCCCCTCAACTTAATATCCACTGCAATAAAACAGTTCGTTAGAAACAATTCAATTATGACAGCCCACACGAAATTAACTTAATCACAAACTCACCATTATCAGGGATATCCACAACCTGACTGCTGAGAATGGTCTTCATTCTACAAAACAAACATGAAGTGGTTAAACCTTAGACTAGTGCGTCGCTATCCAAATAAACCCCATAGAATTGGTTGTACAAATCGTACACAAGATGCAAGCAGTGCGACCGCAATACATACTATAAAACGTACGTTTAATGGTCAAGAATTGAGACAGAAAGCGATGTTTAACACTAGAAACTACTGACACTTAACGTGTTAGCATGTAGCTACAATGCAGGCCTCCGAGTAAACGTATGGGGGATAATGTTAATCAAACTCACAATCTGCAATACAAATTGCTACAATACAGGGCCTGTTATGATGACCGACTTTTAAAGTGTATGTATGCAACCAAAACATAAAAGTAATCGATTCAATATGAAAGATGGAGTTAGATTTTGTTTGGACAGAGAAATTCTAGTTTCCCTCACCTCGCCGGTAGTAGAGGAAAGGAGGAAGCTAGGACGTAATGACGCAAATGTAGTTTACGTACGTGTCGTCATCAGGCATTATAATCAACAAAATCCGATCGATATTTTTAAATGTGTTTAACTCCCATATTCGATATACTTAAATTAAAATAACACACACATATTGAAAACATAACAATAATGTTTTCACTTTGATTAAACGTGTTAATTAATTCATGTACAAACTGTTATTTGTTTATCTTAGCTGATGTTCTGTGTACGCAACACTAGGCTAAAGCAGTTGATTTGTAGAGTCGGTCGGGTGAGCGTCGGCGCGTGAGCCGGGCAGGCGGCGCGTGATTCGAGCTCTTGCTGTTTTGTTGCATGACATGTTGGTTAAACTTAGGTCGTAAGTGTCTGCGAGTGAGTTTGCGCTTTGTTGGTTGAGTTTGAGAGGCATTTGTGGGGCACCGGCCGACGGCCTATTAAGGCCCGGTACGGCGGTGTTTCTGCATTTGCTTGTGTAGCGCCAGTAGCCTTTTGGTTACATGTTCTGCATCTGGGTGTGACAGGGATAGAGTGAATAGAAAACGGGATAGGTGTGATACTTCCCTAGAAGGTAGCAGAGACATTAAGATAGTTAAATTTGTGTTGGAATATAAGGTTGTCTTCAAATTAAAAGAGCAAACAGGTGAGGGGTTTAAGGGTATAAATCCAGTGAAAATAGCCCTTAAAGAGCGTGAGTGACAACATGACAGCTGAAGGTCTATGTTAGGCCCCCATTAAGGTGCTTCAAATATCAGAGATTTGGTCACATGGCTGAAGTGTAGGGGCACTAGAAGATGTGCCAAATGTGGCAGAGATCATGATACCTCTGAGTGTGATGCTTCAGCCCTTATTCAGCCTTATTTGTGCTGCAAATCACCAAATGCACCTAGAGCCAGTGTGATAAGCTCCTCCACAGAGCTCAAAATCACCAACACGGAATATGATGTCCTTTAACGACGGTGGGGGGCAGCATTGCGCATTGTAGCGTGTAGCCTGCTGGAATTTATTAGAAGAAGAAGAAATCAGTGTTACCCAATGACATTAAGCTAACCATGGCGTCGTTTATACAGAATTGTTGTTTGGCAGGTCGTTTTTCCACTAGTCAATTATTGAGGAAGTCAAGAAGCAGTCCTGCAGTAAGTATTTTCGCTTTTTAGCTGTTTTGCTTCACAAAAATGGAATACACGTCAAGAAAAAGCTAATTTGGTGACACAATTGCTCATGAAACAGAGCCCAAGTGATCTCATTGGGTCCCCCTGTATAAACACAGATAAGTTTATGATAAGTTTCTGTTAAGTTTTCGTATTCCCGGGTGAGGAACCCGCACTAGTTTGACAAAACGAGCCTCAGCTCAACTAAGATTGTCACAACATCTTGCTTGGTGTTTAGTTATGTGATGTGTGCGACGTGGAAGTGCAGTGTAATGTTCTTCTCAGTAAGATCACATGAACGCAGCATTAGTCAAAATGAACAGTTGATCGTTGTCACAAATGGTACTGCCTCTTGTGTCACCATAATAAAAAGGTTACTATAATGTTAAAAATGAGACTACTTGGAGCTGTGAATAGATCGAGAGATAAATAAAGATTGTAGTAAATAAATAACATAATGTTAAGTCAGTCTCTGTGTCACAGTCACGTACTGTTTTTAAATTGCCTTTTTCCTGTGTAAAGGTTTACACAAGTAACGTGTCAACTGTAGTGAAGTCCTCCCCACAACGTGCTGACAGAAAGAAGGAGATCCTGGATGATGATGGGCCCAATCTTCAAGACTTTATTTCTGGAGATTTATCAGAGAAAAGCAAATGGGCTGAGTATAGAGGCAATCTGAAGAGGCAGAAAGGAGAAAGGTAAAACTTCAAAGGTCAAATCAGAATGCTGTTTGATGAACAATGGCAAGCCCCTGTTTATTATGCCGTGTTTATAGATTAATACAGTGTTAGGGACTTTGTACCTTTTTTATTATTCTATATCATATCACAATATTTATTAATTACTATATTTGTTATGCCTATATTTTCGGACAGATTACGGCTTCCTCCTTGGCTCAAGACTGAGATTCCTATAGGGAAGAACTATAACAGACTCAAAAACACATTGCGAGACCTTAACCTTCACACAGTAAGTTTTGTATCTGTGCAGGAGATTCCAATATTTCCCTGGGTGCTGTCAACACCATTTATTGTTTTTAGGTATGTGAAGAGGCCAGGTGTCCCAACATCGGGGAATGCTGGGGAGGAGGAGAATATTCTACTGCAACAGCAACAATTATGGTGATATTACCTAAAGAGTACTACTTAAGTGTCAATAATAATACTGACATCATTATTTTACGCACTGTGATCAATGCACTCTATTTTTAATTGAAAAATCAGTTGCTTGAAATAAATTCTGGTTTGTTGAGAAGATGCCAAACTGGTTCAAGCTACAAAAGCTATGTATGCTCACGTATATTCACTATACGTAATAACATCTACATTTCATTACTTCAACATTCAACACCTTCAATTTGTGACTCCTGTGACTTTCACAGTGGCATTAATTTATGTTTTTACTTCCAACTTCTAAGCAGCTTATATTCTTTTCCATGTTTAGCTGATGGGGGATACATGTACTCGCGGCTGCAGGTTCTGCTCGGTAAAAACAGCCCGTCTGCCTCCTCCTCTTGATCCCAATGAACCCTACAATACTGCCAAGGCAATTGTTGCCTGGGGTCTCGACTATGTAGTTCTAACATCGGTGGACAGAGATGGTAATTCATAAAATACATTTTAAAAATGTAAATGTCTTGAGAGGTAATGGTATAATAAATTCATGATGTGTGTTTCTAAGACCTTGCAGATGGAGGGGCGGAACACTTTGCCAAAACAGTTTCCAACATAAAAGAGAGGTAAAATTGTGCCATTTAATGTTTTTTGCCCTTTTCTGGGATGTGAATAATGGGTCCTTGTTTCCTGTTATCTGCATTTAGGGACGCAAAAATCTTAGTTGAATGTCTAACACCTGATTTTCGCGGTGACCTGTCGTCAGTGGAGAAAATTGCATTGTCAGGATTGGATGTTTATGCTCACAATGTTGAAACTGTACGTGAGCTGCAAAGGTACTAGGCACTGCATGTTCATCCTCCAACAGCTGGAGCTTAAGATTGTGCATATTCACTTCTCTGTGTCCATCTGTTTATCAGGTATGTTCGTGACCCCAGGGCAAACTTTGACCAATCTTTGAAGGTTTTGCAACATGCAAAGAAAGTTAAACCCACTTTGCTCACAAAAACGTCTATCATGTTGGGATTGGGGGAAACCGATGAACAGATTCAAAATACACTGACAGGTTTGTGCATAAGCAACTTTAATATTTTTTGGAATAACATGCAAAAATGTTTGGAATACTGATTGTTTTTTTGTTTTTTTTGTTTTGTTTTTTGCAGAGTTGCGAGAAGCTGGTGTTGACTGTTTAACACTAGGGCAGTACATGCAGCCAACTAAACGTCATCTTAAGGTAAACAAATGCCCAACAAACTGTTCACATCACGTCATTTTTATATCTGAAAAGGGTCACCAGATATTGTCCGGATTTAGGTGGATGAGTACGTCACTCCAGAGAAGTTTGCTCATTGGGAGAAGGTTGGGAATGACATGGGGTTTCTGTACACTGCCAGTGGACCCCTGGTGCGATCCTCCTACAAAGCAGGTATGACTAGAGAAGTTCAGTGTTTCATTCAATTGTTTTACTAGTGCTTGCAAAAGTGTAATATCGTGTTACATGAATGTTTCTTACTGTGTGTTTACAGGTGAATTCTTTCTGAAAAACTTGCTGGACAAAAGAAAAGCTGAGGGAACAGAATGAAACTAAGATGCTTTGAAGACTAAGATTTCCCATTTTCACTATATTTAAAACCTCAATATACCAACATTTACACAAAAAATGTTTGTATCAGGCTCAGAGCACAGTCAAATCATTAACTAAATGGGATAGACCAGTTACCACATGTGACTCAGAAGGACAGTACAACTAACCATTTTACAAACTTTAGAGAGAGATCCGTAAGCTGTAGACAACCCAGATTTGTAGCCTACAGCTGCCACTGGGATGTCCTGACCTGCTATTATCTTATCAACGCTCTGCCCTCAGGTGCACAACTTGTAAAATGACTTTTACACAACAGTCTGTTTGAGCCCTTGATGTCTTCAGTGAGTGAGTGCAGGGACAGTAAAACCTTGAGACAAGGACGTCTCAAGGTCTTGTCCTTGTCTCTATGTATTTGTGGATAACAGTATGACCTAAATTAAGTTATTAAAACCTCAAAGTATAAATATATATTTATCACACGTACACACACACACAAAAAACTAAATGCACCACTAGATGAATCGTTGTGATCAGTAAATATTTCAGATCAACAGGATTCTTCAGTTTCTGAAAGAGTTAAGAGAAGTTGACATAAAAAAAAACCATGGACAGACTCAATACATTTATTTTATTGCATTGGCCCTTACAAATTCAGCAATACAGAAGACATGAATTATACACAATTTATAAAAATACTTTTAAAATGTATATTTTTCTTTATCAATAATACACGACATGTTAATTGTAAAAAAAAATGCATTATTAATACAATGTCTAAAAAGAAATGCTAATAAATTGTAATACAAAGCCTTTTCCAGGAATGGTTTGTTGTTGTAGGAGAAACATTCGACCTGGTCACAGTAAAAAGTAATGCAATAATTGCAAGTTAAGAAGGCAAAATGTGCCTGTTTAGCGTCTTAAGGACCAGGTCCAACTGAAGGGGACAGTAGTGACTAGCAATAAATGGCAGAGTGAGGAATGTGTGAAAAATTCAGACTTTGGCTTTTTTGGGAGGGGGTTCAGTGGGGACAATCCGGGGACCTACAGCGGCAGGAGTATAGGGGATTCTTGTAGCTGCGACTTTCTTGCCAATCGTCTCAATCTGCAGAGAGAATTATATCAATATTTTCTTAAATGTCCTCAAATATCCTGAACCAAACCTTAGATTTTAAAGAGGCATTTTGGCTCACCTGAAAACCAATGTTCTGGAGCAAAGGATGGAGATGGTCCAACACTCTTCGACCATCGAATATAAAAGCAGGCTTCAACATCTTCTTATGAATTTTCTCATAGTCAAGTTCCTATAAAGAAAGAAACAGCACTTAACACTATTTCAACTACATTTACGTCTGGTGAAGATGTTTTTCTTTACCTTAAACATGTCCCATTCAGTGCAGATGACCAAAGCATGAGCACTTTGGCAAGCTTCATAGGGATCAGAGGTGACCGTCACCAGTTGGGACACTACATTAAAAGAAATGAGCCCAAACCATTTGTCAAGAATATTGTCATTATTCTGTATGAGATCTGGGGGTTTACCTCTCTCTGGATTGTCCTCTGAAATGCTGGGCTGGGAGAGGTCATGGATGATTTGTTCCTTGAGGACTTTGGGGTCGTAGATAAACAGCTTGGCACCTTCATCCATAAGATACTTTGAAATGTAAATACTGGAAGACTCCCTTTGGTAAAGAAACACAGAATAGTCTACTAAATATAAATAGTAATAATAATACAAAGATAGTAAACTATAGTACTACTAAATGTATCACTGAATCTAATTCCACCTACCTTGTGTCCCCAGTGTCTTTTTTAAAAGAGAAACCAAGAAGAGCTATTTTCTTGTCTGTTACTGTGTTGAAGAGGCAGTCAATGATTCTACAGGCAAAGCGCCTTCTCTGGTATTCATTCATGTCAATCACCTACAGCAGAACATAAAATTAAAAAATTAAAAAAGTTAAGAAGTGTGTGAAGTTATGAATCTAGAAGAAAATGCACAGTTGTCACCTGTTGCCAGTAGGAGGCGACTTCAGGAAGGTTGAGAGCCTCACACAAGTAAACTAGATTGAGCACATCCTTCTGAAAACAGCTTCCTCCAAAGCCTAAGAAACAGTGTTATTGTGTTATTAACCAATAATATTGAGATCTAACCCAGTTTAACTCGAGTCTCTTACCAACACTGGCTTTGAGGAACTTGCTGCCTATTCTCTGGTCCATACCGATGGCCTTAGCGACCTCCTCCACATCAGCTCCAGTGGATTCACAAAGTGCACTAATGCTGTTTATGCTGCTGATGCGTTGTGCCAAAAACGCATTGGCTGCCTAAAATTGTCCAAGAAAAGAAAAGTTTTTCAGCAAAGAGAAAAATAAACTAAAGGGCCACAAACTGTATAACAGTTATAATAGTTTCAGCTGCCCCCATTTCAATGGAACTCAACAGTCCCGCCCACTTCAAAGTCCACTGTGGTTCTGGGAGTAAATTTTCCATACATAATCCAATAATTCAAGTATTAAGAGCACGACAGAGGCTAACCAGCTATGTGGCCTATGGCCCATGTAGTTGTTTTACAAAACAAAAAGCACATTTAAAGCATTCATAGTGATTTATAAACTTTCAGAAACAAATTTAAAATTAAATTGTAGGTTGTGGTGACTATGGTTATTACAGTCACCACAGTTGATTTTTTTTTTTTTTGTTTAACAGAAAGTCTATGGGAAAAATGAATGGGAAATTTACTTCTGGAATCGGTGGGCTGTCACTGTTGAGCCCCATAAACCCCTACTGTCTAAAGTGATATAATCTGTGATATAATCTGAAACCCAGCAGTACTTACCAGTTTGGACAGCTCGGATGACCATGTATTTGTGGTAATGATCCGAGCCTTGGGGACCCAGTTCTCATAAACGGCGCAGAGGGCCTTGATTGCCTTTTGACCCTCTGGCGTTTCATCTCCACCAATGAGGACACGGTCTGGATCCTTTAGATCTCTCACAGCTGTTCCTTCAGCAAGAAACTCTGGGTTGGACAGCACCTGAGACAGAAGATGAACGTGTAGGAATTTGCAAACAGGTCTAAGAAATGAGGACAGCCAAACACACCTGTAGATTAAGGCTTGGCTTGGTGTTGGCATCAAATATTCTCCGAATGCTCTCAGCAGCACGAACAGGGACAGTGCTCTTCTCTGTGACGATTTTGTAGCCATCAGACACTTCGACGATCCTCCGAGCACAGGCCTCAATGAACTTTAAGTCAGCCGCCCGGCCTTTTCCCATCCCGTAGGTCTTGGTAGGAGTGTTCACCTGGAAACATTCATTCATGATAGTGGATTCAATAAATGTGATTTTCAAACTGAAAAAACTTTATATGTGAGGACTCACAGAGATAAAGACAAGGTCAGCGTTCCGGATTGCAGAGTCGATGTCAGTAGAGAAAAACAAATTTCTGCCCCGGCATGATTCAACAACTTCCTTTAGACCAGGCTGAAAGAGGAATGATAAAAAGCCCATGAACTACATCAAACTAACATGAGTCAAGAAATATTCATTCAAAGCCTGAACGTCTGTTGGAGTAAAAAAATGGCTGACGTAATAGGTTGTGGCGAGAGATGACGCAGACTTGCAACACAGCATATGGAATTAATTAGGTGAGCATGACCAGTATGAGTAAGAGTACTGTTTTAGCTGTCAAATGTATCAAAAAAGAGAGACTACAGTGAAAAAAACAACAAAAAACACAATACCTCATATATGGGAAGAGTGTCTGAATTCCAGGCTTTGATACGGGATTCATTGACATCAACAACAGTCACCGTAATGTCTGGACACATCTCAGCGATGACACTACATGTGGGACCACCGACATACCCAGCACCAATACAACAGATCCTCTTTATCTGGAACATCTGCAAAAACACGCAAGATTTTAGAAGGACTTGGCTAATTCCCACAGCTTGTATCTTAATAGTTTCTGAGATCTCTAATTAAAGGTGGAGTTAGGTTTGCTTAGTAACTGCCCAAACAAGATCTCTGTATGTTATTGTTTCTATGCATTCTCAATTTGGACAAATATGTCTTAAACACTTTTTGCTGTAGTCTGTGTAAAACAAACACAGGAGATTTTATCAAAAGACCTAAAGCTAAAACACAGAACGCAGAGGAAACGGTCTGAGAAACTTTCAAAGGAAGTTCTATTAAGAGGAAGCAAACTATGTAGGGGGTTTATTTTATTATCTGGCAACTCGCATAAGCCAACCTGCTGTTTTTATTCACGCTGAACCCTACCATTCATAAAAAAAAAAAACTAAAAAAAACTCATTACAACTGCAGTTACAACCCAGGCATCACAGCACCAGCCGCACCGCTTTACCCTGCTACAAAAAGGAATAAGGGGCCATTCATTGGACTCACCTACGTCCACTGCAGAAATCAAAACGACCCTTTATCCCATTTACCTGTCACCTAGTTTACACAAGCCCGCTGCCAGATCACTGTTTGAGGTTGGTGATTTAGATCTACTCCTCTGATTGCGCGTAATTACAACCGACTAATTGTTCTGCAAAACGGCTAATGGCACGCAGACAGTAGCGCAGTTAAAGAAAAAAAAAAATCAGAGCGATCCACCACACCTAGCTAGCTTTAACCGCGAACTATTTATTAATTAATTACCTTTGCCAACTCGACAGACCAAACTTCTACGGGAACTCGCGGCTTACGCTCGGGTGATGACGGTCGTTCGCAAAATGAGCGTGCGTTTCGGATCGTAAGAGAAGAAAAAAAAAAAAAAAAAAGTGGCCTTAAGGATCTGAGTCAGTAAACGTCAAACTAAGACTAGAAAAGAAGGAGACTTGAGGACTCAACGCCAGCTCTGTCTGAGTAGAACGTTCACTGACTGGGCTGGTGATGGTGGCGTGTGTGTGACTACTTCAATCGGCCCCCCAGCAACTTCCGGTACGCGTCGTTTCAAAATAAAGTTGTTTAGGTTTTTGTTTTATTTTTATTTTATTTTTTTTATTCCAGTTACGCCGTGAACTCAGAACTGTATTTTTGTAACATAAGCAGTGGTGGAAGAAGTACTCAATTTTTTCAACTTAAGTAAAAGTACAGACACCGGAGCAAAAAATACTCAAGTAAAAGTATCACATGAAAAAATCTACTCAAGTAAAAGTATTACAGTACCGCTTTAAAAATGTACTTAAAGAGTAAAAAGTAAAAGTATTTCGAATATATTGACTTTGATAATGATTTTTTTCTGAAATCGTGATTTTTTT
>KN469540.1:0-23281 GCA_000787095.1 Periophthalmodon schlosseri
GTGAAGCACTGATTCCCCCTCCTGAGGTGTCGAACAGCCAGAATCTCTTTGAGGCCGTGCGATAGTCCTACCCCATGGTCTCCCTGAACTCCTCCCAACCCTGAGTTTTGCCACTGTGACTGCACGAGCTGCGACACGCCTGGCCCTCCAGTACTTGTCAGCTGCTTCAGGAGTCCCACAAGCCAACAAGGCTCAATAGGATTCCTTCTTCAGCCTGACGGCATCCCTTACTTCCGGTGTCCACCACTGAGTTTGGGGTTTGCCGCAGCGACAAGCACCACAGACCTTGCAACCACTGCTACGAGCGGCCGCATCAACAAGAGGAGAACATGGCCCACTCGGAATCCATGTCCCCAGCCTCCCCTGGGATCTGGGAGAAGCTCTCTCGGAGGTGCGAGTTGAAGACCCCGCTGACAGAGGGCTCCGCCAGACATTCCCAACAGACCCTCACAATACGCTTGGGTCTGCCAGGTCTATCCGGCTTCCTCCTCTGCCAGCGGATCCAACTCACTACCAGGTGGTGATCGGTTGACATCAAGTGTCCATGACACGCAGCCGGAGGTCAGATGACACGACAACAAAGTCGATCACGACCTCCGACCTAGGGTGTCCTGGTGCCACGTGCCACTGATGGAACCTTTGTGCTCGAACATGGTGTTTGTTATAGACAGACTGTGACTAGCACAGAAGTCCAATAACAGAACACCGCTCGGGTTCAGATTAGGGCAGCCGTTCTTCCTGATCATTGGCACACTGTCTAGTACCCCTCCCAGGGACTCCAAGAAGGCCCAGGTACTCTGCACTGCTGTTCAGCCCGTAGGCCGACACAACAGTGAGAGACCTGTTGAAGGCGCAGGGACGCGACCCTCTCATTCACCGGGGTGAACTCCAACAAGTGGCGAATGAGCTGTGGGGCAATAAGCAAGCCCACCCCAGCTCACTGCCTCTCCCTGCGGGCAACGGCAGAGAGAGGAGAGTCCAGCCCCTCTCAAGGAGTTGGGATCCAGAGCCCAAGATGTGCGTGGAGGTGAGGCCAACTATCTAGTCGGTAATGCTCAACCTCCCGTACAAGCTCAGCCTCCTTCCCACAGGTGGTGGGTCCACAGGAGGTTAACCAGAGTCTGAGTCTGACTTATTTAAACCTGAGTCTAACTTATTTAAACCTGGGCTGAGCTGGAGAGGATGTTACTCTGATACTGACTCTGAGATTTACTCAGCTTCATTTGAAATGATGAGCTTCTCAAAGCCTCTCTTTCTCTCCACAGTCAGTGCAGGCTCTTCTGAAGCCAAAGCTGCCCTAGGACAGACTCATACATACATGGCCAGCGCATGAGGCGTGTGAAGTGTCTTGCCCAAGGACACAGAAAGCACTGGTCTGTTGAGTTGAACCACAGACATTCTGGTTGTAGAACATCTGCTCTGTCACCTGAGCCACCGCTGCCTCACGTTACACAGTTAATATAATTGTGTGTCAAATTTGAGCACAAATCATTTCAGACTCCTGCTCAAGACCACATTGCCCCTATGTGGCTGCTGCACATAACTACATTTACCCATGAGATTTCTTAAAGAAACAATCCTGTACTATTGATACTTTGCAGCGACGTCATGCTGGGGGTGTTTTACATGTATCTCTACAGAGGAATGTTCAGCAGTTACCATGGAGACACAATGCACACCTTAGCAAGCACAGACAAAAAAGTTTGAATATTGTCTGAAACTGAAAAGAAAAAATACAAAATTGATTTAAACAGCACATTTTCAGGAGCCTGTGATCAATACGAGCGTTCATGGTCATGTTTAGGAGATTGATTTTCAACAAAAAGGTGAGAGTGACTAATTGAATAACTGTTGACTAATGCTAGCTAGCTTGTGACTGTAATGTATGTATAGATGGACTTGTTTAACATCACAAATCATCTCACCTGTTGTAGTTCCAGCCAAGTCCGTTCTTTATGTTAAAATAAAGCTCAGCTTCAAGTCTAACTTCAGTAACAAAGTTTCAGACAGAGCAGTGCCTCCAGTTAGCATCACACCTCTGGGGAATGTTGATGATATCAGCTGCAAAGTATCAATGGTCAGATACTGTTACTCAGAAGTATATTTATAACAACAGAAGTACAAGTATGTGGTGATAAAACTGCTCTGGAAGTACAGTTACCTCACTTCTGTCCCCCTCTGGTGTTGAAGTGTCATGTCATCAGCTCCAAGCTGAACCAAGCAGAGAAATGTGGACTGTCCTTCAGCAAGGTCTTCGCATAGACTATATATACAGTTGAAACCAGAAGTTTACATACATATGCTTTTTTTCCTCACTGTTTGACATGAAATCAGACTAAAACAGACTATTTGCTAGAATATGCCAGAATAATGAGAGAAGAATTTTTAAATACAATTTTTCATTACTTTCTTTAAAGTCAGAAGTTTACATACAGTAAGATTACTATGCATTTAAATAATTTGGGAAAACCCAGATGATGTTATGTCTTTGGAAGCTTCTGGTAGGTTCATTGACAACATCTGAGTTAATTAGAGACACAACTGTGGATGTATTTGAAGACACATCTGAAACACACTGCTTCTTTGTGTAACATCATGGGAAAGTCAAAAGAAATCGAATAAGATATCAGGAAGAGAATTGTGGACTTGCACAAGTCTGGTTCATCCTTGGGTACAATTTCCAGATGCCTGAAGGCGCCACATTCATCTGTCCAAACTATTATATGCAAGTATAAACACCATGGGAATGTTCTAGCCATCTACAGTTCATGAAGGAGACGGGTTCTGTGTCCCAGAAATTAATGTTCTTTGTCCGAAATGTGCATATCAACCCAAGAACAAAAGCAAAAGACCTTGTGAAGATGCTGCTGAAGCTGGTAAGAGTGTGTCATTATCCACAGTGAAACGAGTACTGTACTGATATGGGCTAAAAGGCCACTCTGCCTAGAAGAAGCCATTACACCAAAACAAACCAGCCAAAGCCAGATTACAGTTTGCAAATGCACACAGGAACAAAGACCTTTATGTCCTGCAGTCTGACAAAACTAAAATTTAACAAGAGGGACTGGTGCACTTCACAAAATAGATGGCATCATGTGGAAAGAGCATTATGTGGAAATACTGACGCAACATCTCAAGACATCAGCCCGCCGCAAATGGGTCTTCCAAATACACAATGACCTGAAGCATACTGCCAAACTGTTTACAAAGTGGCTTAAGGATAACGAAGTCAATGTTTTGGAGTGGCCATGACAAAGCCCTGATCTCAATCCTATTCAAGATTTATGTCCAGACCTGAAGCAAGGTGGCCTACAAACTTGGCTCAGTTACACCAGTTCTGTCAGGAGGAATGGGCCAAAATTCCTCCCAAACATTGTGAGAAGCTTGTGGAAGGATATCCAAACGTTTGACCCAAGTCATACAGTTTAAAGGCAATGGTACCAAATACTAATGAAATGTACTTAAACTTCTGACTTTGAAGAAAGCATTGAAAATTGTCTTTAAAAATCCTTCTCTCTTTATTCTGGTATTTAGCAAATAGAAATAATTTTGGTAATCCTAACTGACTTAAAACAAGAAAAGTTTAGTCTGATTTCGTGTCTTTTTATATAGTGTATGCAAACTTCTGGTTTCAACTGTAGGTCCTCCTGACCAGCACCAGGCTCTGGTCTGGATCCTGGACAGACTGCATCAGGAACAGGCACATTAACACAAACATTTAGAGACTTAAACACACACACACACACACACACACGCAAACATACGCACATACACAAACACACACGCACACACGTTTCATGTAGAGCTGTGTCTGAAGCATTGTTTGGACATATTTTGGTTTTTGAAGCAGAACTATTAGACCACATGGTAATATCAAAGTAGAATTATTTTGTAAACTATTGTCTAAAAATAGCCCTTTTATTTTTGTGAGGAGCTTTGTGAGGCGTCATATGGGAGGAACTTGAAGTAGAGCCGCTACTCCTCCATGTTGAGAAAAGCCAGCTGAGGTGTCTCAGGCATCTGTTCCAGATGGCTCCTAGATGCATCCCTGGGGAGGTGTTCCCTGGGGCCTCCTCTCGGTGGGGCATGCCCAGAAGATCCATGACATGCTGGAGGGACTATGTCTCTATGCTGACCTGGGAACGCCTTGGGGTGGTCCCGGACCTGGTCCTGTCTGTGGTGAGGAAAATCTGGGAATCCCTGCTCAGACTGCTCCCCTGTGACCCTGCCAGCATGAAGCAGAAAGATGGAAGGTGTCATCAAAATTAGTATCAGATATCAAACCACTTCCATATCAAAATTGAGTTTGAAACACTACTATATACTGATCTGGGGGTGTGTACCCCACTCCCTACCACCAATAGATCCTCTTTTGTGGGTACTCCTCCTTGGGTACTGTTTTCTGGGTATTCCCCAGTGGTTACTGTTTGGTGGTACTCCTCAGTGGACACTATCTGCTGGGTAAAGTTTGATGGGTACTGCTTGGTGGGTGCTCCTCGTTGGGTACTGTTTGGTGCATACCGTTTGGTGGGGGGTGTAGCTCCTACGTTCTATAGATCCTCTTGTTTGGGTGCTCCTCGGTGGAGGATGGTGTGCTTGTGTTGTGATGCAGACAACACCCCACGAGCAGTGGGGGTGGGGTGTAGGCACTCGTAGGTGGGTGCACATGTGGGGTGGGTGGGTCAGCAGTGGTGGGGCAGTTGTGGTTCTGCACATGCTCAGTGAGCCTGGCTGTAAAGTGATGTTGGTGCCCTTCTGTGGGTACTCCTTGGTGGGTGCTTCTGGGGGGGATGGTTTGGGATGGTCTTCTCTCTCTTCTGTAGGTACTCCTTGGTGATGGGTGCTCCTGTGGGTTGGGGGGTTGGGCGGTTCTGCACGTGCTCAGTTGAGCTGGGCCGGTGACAGGAAGTGTTTGATCTGTAGAGACAGGATTTTCCTCTGAACCCAAAACACTCATTTAGACTCAAAGCTTTGAACCACAGAGACCGGGATCAGACTAAACCAGGACTAGACCGGGACTATAGACCAGGACCAGACCAAGATCAGACTAAACCAGGTCTAGACCAGGACCAAACCGGGATCAGACTAGACCAGGACTAAACCAGGTCTAGACCGGGACCAGACCGGGATGAGACTAGACCAAGATTGTATACTGGGGCTAAACCAGGTCTAAACCAGGATCAGCCTAAACCAGGACCAGACCAGGATCAGACTGAACCAGGACCAGATTGTAGTTCTAGTCTTCAGAATCTCCCAGAATCCAATATAAGAGCATTTCCAAGGTGTAAAATGGGGCGTGTCTGTCACTGTACATTTTGTGTTTGTATCAAAGTCCTTACCTTATTTTAATGCATGCCCTTATTTTTATCTGATCATAGTTTGTATTCTTATTCTGTTTAATGTTGCACCATAACGTCGAAGCAAGTTCTGTTTGGGAATTTTGTAACTGGCAATGGCAATACAACTTATTCTGAAAACTGACAAACCATTTGGACTAAACCATGTCTGGACCAGGACCAGGTTTGGACCAGGGCCAGGTTTGGACCAAGAGCTGGGCTAGACCAAGACCAGGTTTCAGGCAAGGCTCACCTGAGCGGGCGGAGCTTCAGTCAACAAAGGATTGTGATTGGTTGAACTTAGGTGTCTACCTTTCATCAGTGTATGGAGTTTGTGAGACGGACGAGACGAGACGAGACAAGAGGAGAGGAGGAGACGACACAGGAAGAGAGGAGACAAGGAAAAGGACTGAGGACATATATGACAAGGTAAAACAAGAAGCCCAAGACAGAAGAAAGACAGAAAAGACAAAGTGGAGAAAGAGACAAGGAGAGAGAAGACAAGGACACGGGAGCAGGAGAGAAGGAGACAGGAGGACAGAGGAGAGAGGAGACAAGAACACCAGGAGAGAAGGAGAAGGAGAGAGGAGAAAGAAGGACAGAGGAGACACAACAGGTAAGACTTCAAACTTCATAAAATCTCTGAACAAAGCGCATCTGACAGTTTTTAATGTTTCTCTAATTCTGACTTGGTTCGGTGGGATAGTACCTGTGCTAAATATTTATCATAATTTTACATCAGTTAAGTGGCAGTTTGTGGAAAAAAGTTGAAAACAAAAGCACAAAAATACAGGAAGTAGCACTGAGTTGTAAAACAGAATCCCTCTACTTATGTCATCAACACGAAAAACTCCATCTAAAACGCTGAGACAGATTAAAGTTTTGACCTTGTTTGCATTATGGTTGGTAACATTCCTCTACGTATGTCACATCTGCTGCCTGTGTCCAACCAAGAAGTCAAGATAATAAACTTTACTAAAATTAAAAACTAGAAAAAACTAGGCAAGAGTCTGAATAAAATCTTAAATATGTTAACTTTGCTTTCGAGAAATAGGTCCAATATGTCACATGTACTTTAAGTCCAGGAAACAGAACAGCTCCAGTCTGTGGAACACTCTGCAGAGGGATTGTAGGGTTTACAGATTCTTGGTTTATGTGTTATAATAAAAATAAAATTGTGGAGAGGTGTCATGTCCTGAGTTACTCCAGTCTCAGATGTGGATGTGCAGGGCATCTGGAGTATTTCACTCACTGTTTTTGTTTTTCAAGGATGAACTCTCTGTCTTTGGGCTTCACTCTAGCGCCTCCTTCAGGACCTGCCCTGCTACCACCCTGTTACCATGGATACCACCCTCATGTGCACAACCCTCACGTGCACGCCTCTCACATGCACGCCCCTCATGTCCACGCCTTCTTGGACCCGGAGCCAGCGTTTGTGCAGCGCAGGAATGAGCGCGAGAGAGAGCGCGTGCGACATGTGAACCAGGGCTACGCCAGACTCCGTGAGATACTGCCCAAAACCGGACCAGAACCAAGACTCAGCAAAGTCCAAACCCTCCGAGCTGCTATCCGGTACATCTCAGACCTACAGCGTCTCCTGCAGCAGCAGCGGGGAGGGGAGCCGCCCAGCACGGCCCACCTGTGAGGGACCATCTGAACCTGGACCAGGATGAAGACCAGGAGCAGGTCTGAGCCAGGTTCCTGGTCAGGAGTACCTCAGGGGTACCTTGCTAAAGGATTATTGTGCAGGTTATCGGCAGAAACACATGAGGTCTTACATGATCCAGGACTCAAACCCAAGACTTTCTTTAACAGGGGGATGCATCTAACCACCCTGCCACTGTGTTCTTCATGAACTCTGATCAGTACCATGTGCTGAGTGTAAAATTATGTTGTGCAGAAGTAAAATGGAGAAGGTTCTGGCTGCAGCCGATGGGGCCATTGGTTTAAAACTCCATTATCTGCAAACCCAAACCTCAACCATGGAGCCATCAGGAATGATTAACTTGTCCCCATTTTTTTTAAATCCACCTACTCCTACAACAGCTCCTACAGCAGCTCCTACAGCGGCTGTAGCAGGAGCCTCCAAAAGCTTCACTTGTTTATAGTGAAGTGTCTCAGTCCTGCCCTCCTCTGGTAACTGTGTGAAAGTGGTGACAGAAAGAAAAAAATGTAAAAGTTGTGAAATAAATCTCAAACTGAGGTGAGATTATAAATACTGGTTTATTCTCAGTTTAGTTTGAATCAAAGTCACAAATGTTAGAAAAATAAATCTGAGTCGTTTCAAACGCTCGAGTTGTGTGGATCAGGAGATGATAGATTATTGATCAGAGAGATCAGGAGTTGTGACAGTCTTTGGTTTGGGACGAAATACTTTGGTTGGAAAAACACTGGGACAGAAATACAGAGGGGTCAAAATTTAAATAAAAAATTCCCCAAATCAGAAAGCAAATTAGATTTTTGTTTAGTTTGAAAACTTTTGTAAATTAATAAAACATTTTACAGTTGTCGCTGATAAAACAGTTCAATTGTGTCAAAGTCTTAGTCCAACCTGATCCAAAATTCAATCCACAGATGTCCCTCAGGTTTGTTCGATTTAAGGATTTTCATACAGTAAACTGCTTTAAGATTTAGAAAATATATATATATATTTTTTGAAATGTTAAATTGAAAATATTTGTAGAATTTCTTTCGTCCTTTTTAACTCTTTTTTCCAAATACAGATTTATCTGAAAATTGCAAAAACTGTCACAAATTTTGGCCTGAAGGACGAGTTGATGGGGAATACTTGGACTTTTAGATTCTAAAACTCCAGAGGTGTTTTTGGATGAGAAACATTTTAAACATTTTGTTTCGACTCAAGTTCAAAGTTTCAGTTTTTTTCTTTTCGTCAGAAACAAAAAAGTGCAGTTGCTCCGTTTAATGTCGTTTATTCCTCCTCAGCCTCTGATAGGCTAAGCTCACAGGCTACGCTCAATTTCAGTGAATAGCCCGTGCCCCTCTCCTCTCGCTCTGACACAGGCTCTGGTTGGCTGGTTTGGCCCTCCTCTGGCTCTGCTCTGGCCTGTGATTGACTGATCCTCTGGTAGACCCTCCTCCTGTGCTCTGGCAGCAGACAGGGGCTCAGGACTTGTTCCACATCTCTGCAGCGTTTGAGGAATCTTGCTCGGTCTCGTGCGAGCTCCTCCCACTGCCCGCGGCGCTCCTCCAAGTCCACAGAGTACACCGTCACTTCCGAGCAGAACCGCACCTGAACAGAACCAAACAGAACCGAGAACTGGGTTACAGCCCGTAGAACCAGGAGCAGCCAGTCCCTTCTACATCCTGTGTGAATCCAGAAGGGTCTGTAATGGGGCCATATAGCGTGACAAACCTCCGTCTTAACTTGGGACAGTCCAACCACAGCCTCTCATTTGTCTCACGTCTCTCAAATGCAGAAGACAACTCCTCTCCAAAACTCTCTAACATTCACAACTAAATATATCACTTCTTTTACCGGAGATTTGGTGCTTCTGTGATTCTGCAGAAATCTGCTGTTTGTCAGTCCTCTGGATTACTTTTTCCCTTTTTTAAGGTGTAAGACACCATGCGTCTTTCTGATTGGTTAATCCGCCTATCAATCACGTCCTCTGGAATCGGGGAGACAGGATATGGGTCCAGACCTATTCGTCTTTGTAAAGTTTTGTCAAAGCGTGTGGTTCTGGCTGGACAGGGAGCAGAATCTTGCGCAGCCAGTGAGTGATTGACAGGTGGATTTAACATATCAGTGTGAACATTCAGAAGCAGATGACTTTAGTGCCTCTAAGAAAATCCTGATATACATTTTTGCTCTCTCCTGCTCTCTGATTGGTCCTTGCACCCTCTGCTGCTCTGTGTCTCAGGTCAAATGCGCTTCCTGGGTCATAAATCGCTATGTCACGGTTTGTGCAGCTTCAGCAGAGCATGACTCGGCACATTCATGTTCTGCGCTCATGTGATATCTACAGTCACAAGTGTCTGAGCCAACGATAGAAACTGAAATAAACTTTTACCAAAACTTTCTGTTTTTTTACCAAAACAAAAAGTCACTAAAGGATTTGATGAAGTCAGCGTTGTACTGCAGATTACAAAGTCAGAGACACAGCACATTTACTCACATGTACACTACCAGTCAAAGGTTTGGACACACATTCTCATTCAATGTGATTTTTTTAATGTTTACCATTTTCTACATCTCGGACGCAAACAAAAGACCTCAAATATATGAAGCAAGACATATGGAATTATGGGTAAAAGAATTATAGGAAAGACAAAAAGTGAAATAACTAATAAAATATTTTTTAAAATTTTATATTCAAATGCTCAGAGCAGCCACCATTTGCTTTGTTGACAGCACTGAAAACACTTGGCCTTCTTTCAATGAGCCTCATGATGAAGTCTCCTGAAATGGCTTTCACTTCACAGCTGTGCGTCAGTGTCAAATGCCGAAAGTGCAAAGCAGTTATCAAAGCAAAGGGTAAAGGATTGTTTAAAATCTGCAATCTAGTTTGGAGTTATTTTGAGTTTATTTTTGGTTTGCTACACTCCATATGTGTCATTGTTTTGATGCCTTCAGTGATAATCTACAATGTGAATAATCATTTGCCCTCAGACAGGGGCTCTCAGACAGGGGCTCTCAGAGAGCTGCTTTTTGGAACCACAGCTTCTCATGAAATGTAACTCATCAGAACTTAACCCTTTTTTGTCCAATCCGAATGGAAACATATTTACATTTACGAAATAAAAAAATCTCACAAGAAAATTTTTCTCTTGTGGCTTTCATTTTCATTTTGACTCAGACTCAGATACTTTTGGGTAACTTCCATAAAAGGAGAATCCTTTTTAATGTCAAGTGTTCTTATTATTTTTCATTTAAGTATTTATTTCATAAAATAGAGATGACTGCCAGTTCTCTTAAAAGTGTGAGATAAAAAAGGGCTGTGGGTAAGTTTGTATTAAAGTTAAAGAGGGGGTATTTTACTTCTATAGGGTATTAACTGCTAACACATAACATATTTAGATCTCCATGCTACCCTTTATTATTTTGAAAATGCTAAAATTGCTGAAAACAATGTATTAATGTGTTTTATACTTTTCACTTTCGTTTTTGAATCAAAAGTCACTCCCCCATCACAGTGCCATTACATTACAATCAGCTGAATCCTGCTAATGAAACTACTGCACATCAGGTTTGTGTGGGAGGATGGGTGATGCAGGCTTGTGGGGGAGCATTGGACTAATTTTACAGCTAACCGTAAGGAGGGTTCAAATAGGGTCAGGGAGAGATCGCTAGGTTACTCAAACATGCATAGATGACATCTAAAACCTCTTCAAGCATGTGTTTGATGAGGAAACAAAGTTATAACCTGGTAGAAAGCTCCAAAAAGTAAATTTTGTATAATACCCCCTCTTTAAAATTACAGAATTTGGGGAGGAATAAGACCACTGAGCCAGGACCTCCTGTGCTCTCAGGCCAGTCCCCAGAATGACGAAAATATGTCCTGTCCCACATCAGGACTAGACCAGGTCAAGACTAAACCAGGACTATATCTAGACTATGAGAGCACAGACAGAAGAAAGACTAAACAGGACTTTTGAATCGTCACTGTTTGTTTTTATTTTGTATTTTACTTTGTCATTTCTGTTTACAAAAGTTTTATTAATAAAAACAACATTTAAATTAGATTTTAAAAAGAGTGTACAGGACTTCAGTTTCACTTTGAGTCAAATGAGAGACAGATCAGAGGAAGTTTAGTTTAGTCTGAGTTTAAAACTGGTTCTCTCTTCAGAACAACAATAATCATGCAGTTAAATAAGTTGGGTTCTGGTCTAGTTGTGGTTTAGTCCCGGTTCAGTCCTTGTTTAGACTCACCTTCTTCTTGCTGGTTGCTTTGGCACTGCTCTGGGAACACTCAGAGATCTTCCGGACTCTCTGCTCCTCGGGTTTCGGGTCTGGTCCTGGTTTAGTCCCTGGTTTAGCTTTAGTCCTGATCGGGGCCTGAAAGTTCAGAGGACTGTAGGGGTCTGAAGAGCAGAAGGAGCTCAGCAGCTTCAGGTTCTGCTCTTCTGCATCACTGGCTTCATCCCAGGAGGAAGAGGAGGCAAAGGACGAGGAGGATGCAGAGGAGGCTAGAGAGGAGGAACAGGACCCTGGGCTGGACTGGTCTTCCTCTGGCCCTAGTCCTGTTCTGGGGATGGGTCTCGGGGCAGATCCCAGTTTAGCAGTGAAGTTTCGGGGGTTGTAGGGGTCATCGCTTTGGCACAGAGAGCTCCACAGTCGCTCTGTTTCAGAATCAAACTCTTCATCGTTGTCCTCCTCCTCCGAGCCCGAGACCTCAGAGGAGCAGACACTGTCAAAGCCATCATCATCCTCCTCTTCCTCCTCTTCACTGCCTTCGGACCCGCTGTCATCGCTGCACGGACAACCCATAATAAACGCGATGGTTTTGTTCTCACACTTAAGCACTGGGAGCTCTTCCTCAGTCTCCCCCGGCTCTTCCGGTTCGTCCCCGGGCTCCTCCGCACTCCCCATCCCCGGCAGCGCGCTTTGGAGCCGGGCCTTGGCCACCAGCTGCTCCTCCTCGAGGCTAGAGTATCCGTGGTCCTGGTCCGGCGTGAGCACGGAGATGTCCCCGCGCACCCCGAGGTTCTGGATGAGTGCAAGGCGCGGGAGGCTCGGGAGGTTCGGGAGGCCGGGGCTAAATGCGCCTTTGTCCGTGGAGGTTCTGGCTCTTTCGCTGCGCCTCTGGACGAACGCCACAGTCCGGTTCTCTGCGCACAAAGTCACACCGGAGCATCGGACCTGCTCCTCCTCCGCGCCGCTCCACAAACCGCCCCACCAGGTTTTAGACCCGCTCCCGGGACCAGGCATCAGGACATGGCTCTCCACGGCCGTGCCAGAGCCGAGGAAACCGGTCTGAGAGTTCATGTCCTCTGGGCTCTGGATGCCGAGCTCGCTCAGGTTAAACCACGGTAAAGAGTGAAGCTGCGGCGGCGGTAGGATGTCGTCAAACCGCTTCAAGAGCTCTCTGTCCGGCTCCAGAAAGTCCCGTTTGACCGGGCGCCCGGGCAGGTACCGCTGGAGGAAGGACACGGCGGGCCTAGACACCGCGGACAGCAGCCCGAGCAGCGGACTGTCGTGCGTGAGGAAGCCGGGGGACGTGAGCTCGGGTCCGTGCGGAGAGGACGCGCTGGTCCCGCTGCCTCCGGGTCTCTCTCCGGTTACAGTTCTCCACATGTTCTCTCTGAATGTTCACAGGCGTTCGGTTCTACGGGACCAGGGATTCAGCGAAGATCATGGCGCTGACAAGAACCAACAGAACCAACAAAACCAATAGAACCAACAGCAAAACACCAGATATTTAAGGCCGGGGAAGGAGCGAGATTTTCGGAGGTGGCGTTGGGCTGAGTGCGGGGATCAGACTTCTTTCTGGTGTAGAGTTTAGAGAAAGTGGAAACGCTCAGGGACAGGCTTGGTTCGGACGTGAACGATCCGCGCTCTGATGAGAAATACGCCGCCATTTTCAGCCAGAACTTCAGACGAAAAGAAAGAAACAAATCCGGAGCTTCTGGAAGTAGCCGTTAGCTATTAGCTGTTAGCTTTAGCCTAGCTCAAACTGACAGCTGCCGTGACAGACCCGGTGACCGCGGGCCGCTGGAGGAACACTATGGACTATACACTGACGGAGCTGCTCTCGGGGCGCGGCGGTGTCGGTCCTGGCGGCGGTGCGCAGTGTCCCCGCGTTGCGCTCTGCTTCAGGCCCGGTGTGACTCAGTTTGGCTCGGTTTAGCTCTGGTTGTTCGTGCTTGTTGGGGCGGTAGTACAACAGGAGCTGCGAAGGATTTCATCAGACTGCTTAGGGCCCGCCTCCTGTGCGCGGTCCCGGGTCAGAGCGCAGAGGCCCGGGGAGTGTCGCAATGTTCTAGCCCCCGTTCCAATGCAATCAGCGGGGACCAAAAACGAAAAACGTGACACGCTCCGGTGTTAAAGGATCCGGTGTTACGTAAGAGCCGCGTCCAAAGGTCCGTCTGCGGGACACGTGTTTATCTGAGAGCAGTTCACACCGTTTTTAGCCCCGGGGCCGTTTTTAGCCTCGAGAGGCGAAAGGGGCGGGTGCATGGGGCAGGGGCAGATAAGCTCAGTCAACAGTGTGTTTGTTATAGACTAAACTTTAAATGTATGCTTTAAAGGACGCAAAACTTCAAGCCATGTTATAATGCTGTTACCTCCTCAAAAACATACCTGGAGTTGTGTTTTGTTTCATTCACACAAGTTTGAATAACGTTTTATTATTACTTTGTCTACTTCTCCACAGCCCAAACTGCTGAAAATGCAACTCCAGGCATGTTTGTGATGAGGATCAGAAAATGGCATAATATGGGCCCTTTAATCAGAAAAAGTCATTCACTTGGCCAAACTCATTAAAAGCCACATTACATCTTCATTATAAGGCTGCTCTCAGTCATGGGTCATGGTCAGATTTTGCAACCTGCAGATCAAACACTGGCCTCATGATTTGGAGCCAGAATAAAGGGCACATTTCACAACAGATTTTGCAATAATTCTAAAGACTATATTTACCCCTCCCTCCCCCACACTCAGGTGAGATACAAAGGCGTCAGGTAAGTCATAATCTTGTAAGATTTATGTTTTTGTTCGTTCCCTGTACTAATGCCACTTTTGAATGGAACTATTTTTGGGGCGTAATAATACGACTGTGATAAGGTCACATACATATATAAACTGTTGAACAGGCTGTTAAAGAGAGCTTTGAAAGATAATGAAAAGCCTTCCTGAGAAGCTGTCCCTCTCCTGGTGATTTTTCTTGCACTCATGACCTTCTAATTTAAAGAAACACTATATAACAACTAACACCCAAATTTAGCATTACAATCTGATCACCTGAGTCCCAAAGGCAGGAGAGGAAAGTGTCTTGCCCAAGGACACAGCTACAGCTTAAATCCAGTGAATCCTTCATAAAGACACACAATGGAGCAGTCAATGGTTTTATGGTTTGTTGTGGAAAAATGACTAATTCTTGATGAATAATCCATTTGCGAACTCAGGTGAGTTATGAAATACAAAAAGGTTTATTCTTTGTTACAACAGATATGGGACAGGTCAGAGTCCAGGCCTGCTCTGGCCACAGACTGGTAGCCTTTTGGCGTCCCAAGCAAGTCTCCCTGATGTCTGTGTAATGCCTCAGTCGTCCAGGTCTGATCCATAGTAAAACCCAAAGTTAAATCTGTCAACTGGACAAAACGTTGTAGGAGTGAAGATGTTTTGCTGCTCATCCAAGCCGCTTCTTCAGTTCTGGTCAGATTGCTGGTGGAGAAAGCCTTATATCTATCTGAAGGGAGGAGCTAACTACACTAACAGTTACTGTTTACAGTTTCAACCTTAACAGCCTACATTCAACCTTTAATGGCCCTACTGGCTGACTCTATTAAAAAAAAACTAAAGAGAATTTTCAGACAGTTTGAGATTCCAGTCTATTTCAAACCTACAAACATTTTAAAACAGAAACTGGTTCACCCAAAGGACAAAACCCCAAGCCATAAACAAACACCGTCGCGAGAGCTCCTCTGGACCCCAGTCCGCCGTACATCTCCATCTCAAAGCCACTAATCACTCCTTTGAAGATAGTGAGATACAGATGTTAGCCAGAGAAAAGAAATGGTTTGAGAGGGGAGTTAAAGAAGCAATTTTTGTTAGGAAAGACAATCCTTCCTTGAACAGGAATGTGGGCCTTAGACATCATCTTTCCCCCATCTATAAATCCATCCTCAGACCCAAAGCAAACAAAGGAAACAAAGAGAACAATAGAGCGAGCCAGTAGGGCCATTAAAGGTTGAATGTAGGCCATTAAGGTTGAAACCAGAGACAATAGCTGTTTCCAGTTTCAGTGTAGTTAGCTCCTCCCTTCAGATAGATATAAGGTAGTGTCCTCCAGCAATCCGACCAGAACTGAAGAAATGGCTTGGATGAGCAGCGAAACGTCTTCACTCCTACAACGTTCTGTCCAGTTGACAGATTTAACTTTGGCTTTTAACAAGTCTCCCTGGTCTCTCCCTTAGAGCATCTGAGCTCTGAGCATTTATACCAGAATTACAAAGCTACATACATATCAAAGCAGGGTGACTTTTGTTTCACACCCAATATCAAAGCGGGTGACTTTTGTTTCACACCCATAAGATAATGTTCTTTTACACCTGAGGACAGGTAAGACTACAAAGGCTTTCCTGGAGGATGGGACTGAGCCTTCACACGTTAAGTGTCTGGTCTGCGTCTGACAGACTGACGCAGATCGAATACATTTACACAAAGATAAGAATATTCTCTTCACAACATGGATATACTTAAATTCATCTTGTGGCCCAGGGCTCAGATCAGGCCCTCCAAACCATCTAATCCAGCTTGCAGCAAATAAAATAAATACCAAATTCTCTTTTTACTGGTTTACTGGTTAGTCCTGGTTTAGACCTGGTTTTACTCTGGGTTAATGGTTAAATCCTTATTTTGCCCTAGTTTGGCCCTTGTTTAATTCTGCGTTAGACCTGGTTAGTCTTAGTTAAATCTGGGTTTGTCCTTTTGTATGACCCCAATTTGTGTCAAAAGTGGTATACTGTGTTTACTGTGAAATTATCATCATGTGACCGGAAATAACACCAAATAAAAGTTTAAAATAATATAATATCTTATTAATAATGTGAAGAGGTTTGAAAAATCTAAATTATGAAACGCTCTGAAAACTGTACTTAGTCTTTCCACCTCAAGAGGTTGTCAAAGCAGAGCACATTATGAATGAAAAGTCCTTAAAATCAGAACTATTCTGCAAACTGGACTTCTCAGAGCTTTTAACCACATTATAGTGGTTTCCTTCTCATTGACCCTCTAAAGTTGTATTTAAAGTGATTCGTGCATGTTTGAGTAATCTTTATTCTCCTGTATTCAAGACGTCATTGGTCCGATCTATCCACGTTTTCATCACCACGTACACACTTCCTTCTCCAATTTAATTTTTTTAATTGGTGGTACTTGTAGCATTCAGCAGCGTTGCATAGTCATTTAGGAACAAATGGAAAAAAATCTGCTGCTCACTAGGGTGATATGTAGCTATCCATAGAGGGGACAGACGGCATGTAGCGCTTTGTTGTGATGACGTTTACAGCAACCTCAGCAGACTCGTTTCTTCTATCAAGTCAATTTAGATGAATATTGTGATTTAAAATGTCCAAATTATAACATAATGATCCACAGGTGTCACAGACTATAACTATAGAGCAGACACAAGCACAATAGGTCTGCTTTAAAGTTTAGTTTTAATCAAACCAGAGTCTTACAAAATCACTTTGTACATTCTTATTTTACAGTGCATTTCATCTCAGTTATTCATAAATAAACAGATCTACATCAGAAACTTGGAAAAGTCGAAACCATCTCAGAGGAAAATCATTAAACACATTTGAAACATGATTCTGCATTAAACACTTTTTACAGTGTAGCTCATGACATAGTCAAAAAAACATCACAAACATAAAACTATAAAATTCAGAAATGAGGAGAAATAAAACGACAAAAAGATCAAACTGTTCAGCTGAATACAGGCAGTAGAGAGGAAGTAGGGGGGAGTAGGGGGCTGTAGGGAGGCTGTAGGGGCAGCAGGAAACGGCAGGGGGCAGCAGGGAGCAGCAGGGAGCAGTAAGGAGCAGTAAGGAGCAGTAAGGAGCAGTAAGGAGCAGTAAGGAGCAGCAAGGAGCAGCAAGGGGGCAGCAGCAGGGCAGCAGCAGAGTGGTTACCAGGACCTTTGTGTGGAATCTGTCCTGCTGTGTCTTCCGCCAAAAAGGTTCAATTTTTCATTAAAATCAGAGGTGGAAAATAAAGGAGTTTTAGTCCAGACTCAGGCGTAACATGAGTTTGGCTTCAGTAATAGTACATTTTGTCCATTTTGCAATAAATTAGCCTTTATTAATCACTCAGAGTTCTCTTCAGACTTGGTTCACAATTAAAATAGCTTCTATAACTCTCCCTTCAGTGACATTTAAATCTAAAAAATTAAAAACACTAAAATATAAAAACAGAAGGATTAAAACAACTGGCTCCAGACACATAATGGTTCAGTAAAACAACATGTGGACAGTATGACTGTCTGTGCTATAATACAGTGTAGTACAGAGTAAGCCGTGTAGTGTAGTGTAGTGCAGTGCAGTGCAGTGCAGTGCACTACGCTACATGGCGTAGCACAGCACAGTGTAGTGCAGTGTAGCACATTGCAGTGTAGTGCAGTGTAGTACAGTGAGCGCTACATTGGAAAATGTAGTACAGTGTAGTGCAGTGGAGTACAGTGTAGCGTAGTGAAGTGTAGTGCAGTGTAATGCAGTGCAGTACAGTGCAGTGTAGTGAAGTGTAGTGCAGTATAGCGAAGTGCAGAACAGTGTAGTGTAGTGCAGTGCAGTGTAGTGCAGCGCAGTACAGTGTAGTGTAGTGAAGTATAGTGCAGTATAGCGAAGTGCAGTACAGTGTAGTGTAGTGTAGTGCAGCGTAATGCAGTGCAGTACAGTGTAGTGCAGTACATTGAAGTGCAATGTACCACAGTGTAGTGTCCAGACTAAAACTGACCTAAGTGAAAAAGTGAATCTCTTTGTGTTAATTTGACCAAATTAGTCCAAATATATTTTTAGTGGCCCTGGCCCCTCCTCCCTCTCCTCACCTTCTTGAATTGAATCATAATAATTTGGTGTCACATGTCTCTCCTCTGCACTCGTCTCTTCACTTTGATTCAGATTTGATTTGTCACATTTAGTTCAATAATTAGTCATTATTTAGTATTTTGTTTCCTTCAGAGACAGTGAAAACTATGACAAAACAAGAGTCCACAGACAACATTTGACTTCAACATGTGTATATTTTAGGCTGATTTTTGCATGTTTCTTTTTTTAAGGACACTTTTTCTAACAGGAATTAAAATCTGAAAAAAGACAGTTGACAGTTTGACCTTTGACCTCATATTTCTGTTTGAGTGAAACATTCCAAACAAACTCATCAAACCAGTTTCAGTTTTAAATATTAAAAACACAGCTCCACAGGAACAGCCGTCCAATCAGAGGCCTCAAAGCGCGTCACATGATTTCGTTTTATATCAGGTTTATGTTTCACACAACATAAACAAAGTGTTCTCAGATTTTTCAGGTTTTAAGGTTCTGGCAAAATAAAGTAAAGTAACTTTTACACTCCCACCGTTTCAGTAACGTCAAAATAAAATGTTCCATAAAAAGTGAGATTTTATTTAGAAAGGACTCATTTCCTGTTCAGTCTGACACAGAGCTGCTGCTGGACTGCCATTTTTTTCTTATATTTCTCACATTCCTCAGCTTTCTTGTCCCATAAAAACTCATCTCTGGGTCAAACAGAATTGTCACATCCAAAATGGCATCTTGAGGAGGGAGCGGGAAACAGTGGTAGAGTGGTTCGCCCTCTGTCCACACTGGAATCTGCTTCTTGTGAGTGGGCTCCAGTCGGGTTGAGCAATTAATCAAATTAATTAGATTAATTTGCGTTTTTAATAATTGATTTTTGATAATTAATGAAAATTACAAAATCGAGAATCGAAAATTGAGGATTATTATGAAACAGGTTTACTCCTGACTTTCTCAGAGCAGGTTTTTGTGCAATTATACAATTGACATTGTAAAAAATCTCATTCTAATTTAAGCTATTAAAATTAGATCACATATTTATACAAATGCAACTGAAGGCGCTTTACAATATCCTAAAATAATAGGATATGATAAGAAGGTCCACCTGGAGAGAACTGTAGGAACATCAGACTCTGGGCTAGCCGCAGGTTTGGGTTCTGGTTTATATCCTGGTTCGGTCTTGGGTCTCGGGTCTGGTCGGTCTGGCGTCTCTGGCGTCTCAGTGCTGCAGCCCTGGGGCCTCAGACGGTGCGCCCAGCTGGTGCCAGTCGACCCAGTGCTGTCCCGGGCTCAGAGATGTCAGAGGGATGAAGGTCTCGCCCAAAACTGGGTTCTCCCAAAAAGACCCATCTCCCAGAACCCGAAGATGGATCATCCGATGGTCCAGATCTCCATGAGGGATCCGCTCATACACGAGCTATGGACCAGAGAAAGGCCTGGTTTAGACTTTGTTTATTCGTGCTTTAGAACTGCTTTAGACCTGGTTCAGTCCTGGTTCAGTCCTGGTTCAGTCCTGGTTCAGTCCTGGTTCAGTCCTGGTTCTGTCCTGGTTCTGTACTTGTTCAGCTGTAGTTCAGCTGTAGTTCAGCTGTAGTTCAGCTGTAGTTCAGCTGTAGTTCAGCTGTAGTTCAGCTGTAGTTCAGCTGTGGCTCAATCCTGGCTCAGTTCTGGTCTAGTCTCACCATCTCGTTGTAGGTGGGGTTGCAGGTCTTGCGCGCGGCCTTGGTCTTCCTCTTGCTGCTCTTCTGAGGGTCTGGGAGCAGATACACTTTGACATATGGGTCTGGATCTGTGCCATCAGGGAGCGGCTGCTGCAAAAACACAAGAGAGCACTGAGTTTAGAGAGCGGGAGGACATTTGACACAGGGCATCTGAGGCACGTGGTGGGCATCTGACACACAGGGAGGGCATCTGACAAACAGGGGTACGGGAAGACGGGAGGGCATCTGACAGTCAGGAGGAGAGTGGGAGGGCATGTGAGAGACAAGGGGACCACGGGAGGGCATCTGGCTGTCCTCACCAGGCCTCTGATGTGCATGACCATGATGAAGAGCTTCTGATTCTTGTAGGAGATGGAGAGTTTAATCTCACCGAGCTCTGCCCCCGAGGGAGGAGTCCAGCGCAGCTCTGGACAATAAACAAACAAAACATCATCAACAGTGTTGCAATCAGAGGTTGTGATTGTGGCACATGTCTTATATATAATTGCCTCTTCTTATGGTAAAATGGAGTTAATTTCAACACGACACTACTCAATAAAACGCTTACCTCTCACCTTTTTGTTGAAAATCAAACACCTAAACAGGACCATGAACACTCATACTGATCACAGGCTCCTGAAAATATACTGTTTAAAAACATTTTGCATTTTTTTCTTAAGTTTCCAGACTATCTTGAAACTTTTTGTGTCAACATGGCAACTGCTGAACATTTCCACCATAGAGATACGCCTCCAGAGTGATGTCACTGCAAAGTATCAATATTCAGTCATCACTGTGCATGTTAGTGATAAATGTCAAATCATTTTAATTCAGTTATGGTTGAATGGCTGGTAATTCTCATGAATTGAATGAACTCTCCCAGCTCACATGACAGGCAAAGTCTAGTGTAACCCCTGGTTACAATTACAGTCGAGGTCACCTGGAGGTCTGGGGGTGGCTCTTTCTGCAGGACTCTCATCTCGGGGCAGAGGGTGGAAGAATGAGTACACCAGGTCACACTGGAACAGATACAACATACAGTTACTTACAGTTACTTACAGTTACTTACAGTTACTTACAGTTACATACGTGACATTTTAAAACAGCATGTGATCTTTGAGCCCAAAGAGTATACTGTACATATAATCAGGTCACACTGGAACATAAGTCACATTTTAACATTTAAAGGGCCCATATTCCACTATTAATCAGGTCAACTGGAACATAAGTCACATTTTAACATTTAAAGGGCCCATATTCCACTATTTTCTGATCTATGATGTTTCCTCATCACAAACATACATGGAGCTGTGTTTTGTTCCATTCACACATGTTTAACACACAAATCTTGCATATTTAGGCTGAGTACCTATCCGGACCCTTCTCCAGACCTGGTCAGTAGTACCTGACTGGAGGATTCTCACCTGAGCAACCTCAGAAGTGGCGTGGAGCAAGTGCCACACATATCCATTGAGCTCGTCTTTCCTCCTGTCAGCAGCCGCCTCTCCTCGGGATCGCCCAATCACAAAGCGGCTTGGGAAGCTGGAGAAAGAGCAGCCTTTGGTTTAAGAAGAATGAGATTTTCCCAGATTACAGAGAATCCCTCTTCTGATCAGGGGACAGGTGAGGACAGGTGGGTTATGGGGCTGGTGAGAAGTTTATGGGTGGAGTATTACTTGGGTCATACAGGTGTTTGGGTGTATTTACCTGGGGAGTTTGTTGAAAAGTAAGAGGGTGAGTGTTTACAGACAGTGACAGTGTTAGAGGTGTCGTAGAGGTGAGTATACAAAGGTGTAGTTACCTGGGCAGTTTGTTGGAGGGGAAGAGCAGGCGGAGTTTACTGTGGAGCTCGTGGAACTCTTCAAAGGTTCTCCTCACCAGAGAGTCCTCGTGCTCCCGCTCCACCTTCACCACAAACATCTGCAGGAGAAAATGCAGGAATAAAAATCCATTACAAACTGAAACAATGCATTAGTGTGATGTCACAGTCTTACATGTCCATTATTGGTCGTGCTAGTGTGATGTCATATTTTTACATGTCCCTTATTGGTCATGTTAATGTGATATCACAGTCCTAATAGGTCCCTTATTGGTCGTGTTTGTGTGATGCCACAGTTTTAACAGGTCCATTATTGGTCGTGCTAATGTGATATTTGTCATATTTTTACATGTCCCTTGCTGGTTGCATTAGTGTGATATCACAGTCTTACATGTCCCTTATTAGTGTTGTTAGTGTGATGTCATATTTTTACATGTCCCCTATTGGCCGTGTTAGTGTGATGTCACCGTGTTAACAGGTCGATTATTGGTTGTGTTAGTGTGATGTCATATTTTTACATGTCCCTTATTGGTCGGCGGTGTCTGCAGACGTACAGGTTCTGATTGGTTGTGTTGGTGTGATGTGACAGTCTTACATGTCCCTTATTGGTCCTCTGGTGTCTGCAGATGTACAGTTTTTTGATGACTCCGTCACTTCTCGCTGTGTGCACTCGGGGGCAAAAAGACAGAAGGGGGCGATCTTCACTCGCTGTGAACTTCATTTGGGCCAAATTATGGATGAAGAAGTTGAGCTTAGTAGCGACGCTTCCGAGGCTTGACTCGATTAATCTGAGGATAAACAAACACAGGTGTTACAAATTGTACACAGCTTGAGCACACTGGTTACACGTGTCCTAGAGAGGTTTACGCATGTGTTAGAGACATGTTATACGCGTGTTCGAGATATTAATACTCTTCTAATACTCTCTCGACTCGATTAGTCTGAGGAGGGAGAGGGTTACACGCATGTTAGAGACGTTTACACTCTCCCGAGACTCAACTTGAATAGTCTGAGAAGAGACAGTGATTACATGGGTTAGATGTGAGACGGTGCTTAAAGCACTGAATGCTCATCCAGTGCTTTAAGCCTCTGTCGTCATCTGGGATTCATAGAACTGTAGTATTCATAGAGCCAGTGTGAAACTAAAACAACAAATACAGTAATAACAGTAGTAGCAATATTAGCAGTAGCAGTAGTATATAGTAGTAGTGTTAGTAGTAGTAGTATTCACCTGGTAAAGTACATAGTGGCGTCTGCCTCTGACTCTTGGGGTCTCAGAGCGTCATAAACATATTTGAGGTCATCCAAATCTGAGAGCTCTGGGATCCCACAGGACACCATCTGTTAAAATACAGTAATAATATATTAGATAATAAATACTGTACATGTACAGGAATTAGGAATAGTACAAATACCCCTCAGGACACCATCAGTGGAAATACACAATTAATATGTCAAATATTACAGAATAAATACTGGATCCTACAGAGTGGTGGTTAGCACTCTCACCTCTGAGCACAGAGAGGAGCCCCACCCATAAAGAGAAGTCAGGAATCTAACCCATGACCTAGTGTCAAAGCTAACCACTGTGCCACCACACTGACCGTATCACCATTTCCAGTAAGGTACTCTCTGTGGGGTGCTCTCTGTGGGGTGCTCTCTGTGGGGTGCTCTCTGTGGGGTGCTCTCTGTGGGGTGCTCTCTGTGGGGTG